>JAYESA010000013.1:1881447-2145603 GCA_036927795.1 Iris macrosiphon
TCCGGTATCGGCCGATACCGATACATTTTGGCATGTTCCGATCCGATACTGACCGATACCCGATACTGACCGATACCGACTTTAGAGATCTCTTTTCCAGTCAATTCGGCGAAAAAATTGAATGAAAAATGCCCAATTAGCAAGGGTGTAAAAATATAGTAAGGTTGTAAAAGCATATAAAAGAGAAAATTTAATCTGTTGCATGTAAATCAATCGACAATGGTGACTACTATTTCATTCAATTTCAAAAATACTAAGAAACAACACTGAAAATGCTTAAAATTATGCAAAAATGTATAAAATATATTTTCTAAAATGTTAATAATTTACTAATAATTATTTGTTTTCCGATACTAAAAAATCGGATACTCCGATCCGAAACCGCCGATACTACCGATACCACCGATACCAACACTGATAGGAATGGTCCGATACCGATTCCGATACCGATATTTGAACCTTGGTATTTAGCAAGTGATTTGCTTGTCTCGATCCTAAATCATCGAGTTCTTAGAAACAAAACACTAATTCTAGTTATATTGGATTTACATATTGAAGTAATTAAACATGACTTAGTTATGAATTGCACTATTAGTCTTTTTCGAAAATAATACAAGTAAGACTAATTGTTCTCTAAAATTCCGTTAGTAGTCAACATAAATATATATTTTATTTTATCAGGGTGTTCTTGAGAAAATTCATTCCTTTGACTGCACGATGGAGAGTTTTTTAGAGAGAACATGTACTATCTCAAAAAATGCCAATTAACTAGTCGATCAACAACAACTTTTGATTGTTGGATTAATTTGGTTTCATCTAACACCACGCAAATGAAATTAGAGGAGGTCCGGCTAATTAAAATAAATCGATTAAAAATGCCCCATTAAAGCTGAACCCTCATACTAAACCTGAACTTTTCCGCCTTCCTAACTGAACTTTCAGATTGATTCCATTACAAGATTTTTAGACCTCGATCTTAAAAGTATCCCTCTCCAAATCTCTTTAAAAGAAAATCTTAGCCTTTCCTACCAGATCTCCTCCCATTAACCACATAAATCATATCTTCAATACACAAGTTCCATGCCAATTCTGCCTGTCATCTCTTCTCCATCTAGTAGTTGTTCTCCTCCTATCTTCATGGATAGTCTAGGAAGCACGGACAATCCGAAAAGCGGTGAGATGCTGGACATGTTTCGGACACAAACACACTCCAAAACACAATATGGCATGCCAGAATCAACATCGTACCTGTGTACCCATGTCCAACTTGTTCCGTGTCATGTTGTCTCTTCAACATAATTGAAATGGCTTGGTTTGCATGATTACCTGCAGCTCAAGGTTATCTGTATATCTGGTTATTCTCCATTGTTTATGTTGTTAATCATTTAGCCATGTGCTTCTCACAGTACTCTCCAACCATATACATTAAGTACACATGTACTTTTACTGGTATATATAATACATCCTTATACATACAACTGGAACCGGAACACACAAAAAACGGACACGACCACCGAAGACACGACACAATTTCGTCTACATCGTGTCTGATACGTGTCAGACAAGACGCGACACGGACACGACACCAATTTCTCAGTTTCCGTGCTTCCTGGGTCTCTCTCTCCGATTGGAATTTGGTACTGCGTCGTCAACCATTACATCTCCCCCAAAACTTTCGGAAACCTAACCCTAGAAACTTACGAGCCTAAAATTTCGAATTCCGCCACGAATTCGTAGAAATTACAACTGACCTTGATGAATTCGTCGGAGATCCCCTGGACTCTGTCGACGACCAGTCCGGCGCGCTCCAACTCCCTGACGAGAAACTCGACGCAGTCGCGGGAGCCGTCGTCGGCATCCCCGTCCTTCTTCTTGGGTACGACGATGGCCACCTCGAAGCCGGTCGCCTCCTCTCCGCCGCCGCTCCCGCCATTGACGTCGATCCCCATTAATTCTAGAGAGAGAAAGAAGAACAAAAAGAGGAGAGAGAAAGTAAAAGAGGGGAGAGAGACAGAGGACGAGGGGTTCTTCTTTCTTGTCCTTCCGATCGGATCGAAGAGCCGTTTGTTTCGACAGCACCGCCACTTGTCCGCTTTTTCTTTTTCTTGGCTTCGGCTTTCGACCGAAATGGAACGGAACGGAAGAGCCGAACAAATTCCTAGTTTGAATTATTATTTATTATTTTCCGATTTTCTGACAAATTGTTGATAAAAACATGGTCCCCACAGCCATCATTCTTCGTGAGCAGCACGCAACTGTAAAGAATTAAGAAAGAAAAAAATACTCGGGTGACGGATTTTAGGTGGGCCCCACCGGTTGGGCCCATTTGACCAGGCTTCTTTTCTCAAATTTGCAGAAATGCCAGTCAACACTAAGACAGTTACAAATGTGTAGGCTATGCAAGACGAACGCTAAGGACACACTTGTCATGTTTTTCACCCAACCAATTTTCCTCAAAAAATTATTATATTTAAATAATATAATTAATATTAAAAAATAACATAAATATTTAAGTCTCTACTGTTATCAACCGGTTTCAAAAACCGAATATATATATATATATATATAATATATATATATATATATATATATATATATATAAATTAAAAAAATCAAACTAACTTTCCATTATAATTAAAAATTAGATTAAATGAACTGTCACAATTAAAATTTTAAAAATATTCTAACTAATAGTTTAATTGTCTGATATATCTATAACAAATTCTAATTAAAATATAAAAATATATATATAACAAATCTTAATTTATGTATATTATTTAAATTATTTTTTAACAATATCAGAAGAAAATTATTATGGAATTTACTACTTTTATTAAAATAATTTAAATATAATTTGAATATATATTAATTAGAATTTATTTGGATATATATTTAGTTAGATAATATTAAAAAAACAAATATATTTTAATTATAATTTGTTATAGATATATTTTTAATATTTTAGAAATGTGTTTAGTTAGGAAATACAAATAATTAGATGGTACCAAAATTTTAAAATTTTATAGAAATTTGATAAGTTGAGGAATTAATTAAGATTTTTTCTTAATTATGCAAATGGCTTAAATAGCTTATTTTGAATTATTTTCGAACCATGTTATAATAGTAGAGGTACGAAAGTTTTAGTCTATCCACAATGGATTAAATATTGCAGCTTCTTTGTGTTTAGGTCTTTGTCATGGATATGATATATATCTCTACTCTCTACTCTTTATAGAGAGACTTGTCTCTACTCTTTGTAAATAGACTTGAAAACGATTTAAAATGAGATATAGTTCCTCACATTAAAAATAAAAATAAAAAACTAATTGTTTAAATATCCAATATTATCTAACTATAGATAAATATCTATAATTCGTGTGGTTAAGGTGAAAAGTATTCTCCTTGGCTATATGAATTCAATTTCACGGGACATCAGTATTTATAACAAACTTTTATATATATTTTTTAACAAATTTTGTGTCACATATGTTACAAATTATTATAGTACTATTATCGAGTATAACAATAGATAAATTTGAAAAGCTTCAAGTATCTTCTAATAAAAATTTCAGACTTGAACTGATCGATACTCTCATGTCTTCTTTAAGTTGGCCCACCTTCAAATCCATTTTAGAGATATTTGCTTGCAACATATAATACCCAAAATAAAAACTTAGATATAAATATAAGTCAAGGTTTGTGAATAAACAAATAAATGAAGAATGTCAAGCCATTTGTAACATCAACAACAACATTTCATTTCTATTCACTCCCATCCCATGTTATCCAATATCACCGCCCATACTCTAGCTCATGATCGTGTACAATCAGAAGAAGCTATTTCTACTAGGCTCTTCAAAGAGCCCCCTGCTTGTACATTGGACCTTATCCGCAAAAATATGGCCAATACTTGTTCTATTTGAATGAAAATCTTTCACTCGTTCTCAAAAAGAATAAACAAATAAGTGGTGGTTGTCACTTGGACCCGGCCTGGCTTTGTGTCGGTCTAGATATGGTCCCACAAAATTAGCGATAGTCTTCAAAATGGATTATAGTCTCTAGGTCCACATAGATGTTGTCCAATCCTGACCTAATTAATGGTCGACATGGATCATATCCACTCCAGAAGTAAAGAAAAGAAGGATAAAATCCCAGTAATACTCGCATAAATCGACTTCCAAACTGACTTCAAATGCAACAGAAACCACCAAGAAACGGTGGAAATATGTAATATTACACTGAAATTCACCACTCATCATAACATATCCAAATTACAAACCCTTCAGCCTACTAATTTCTCTGTTCCCTCGCAAAGAATACACAGCTGAAGCAGACACTCTCGGATGATCCTAAAGACCCAGGAAAGGGGATGAGCTCGCCGGAAAAAAAAAAAAAAAAAACACCTTCAACTGCGTATTGTAAGGAAAATCTGGACTAACATGACAGCCAGCTTCATCCCTCAAACCCAAATGTAACCGGATATTAATTAGAGAACCTCAACAAACATGCAAAGGTTGCTTTGAATGCCAATACCCCTTGCAAAAGAGAGCTATTTCAAAACTGAGAGCATCCTAGCTTAGCGAAAGGCTTGCTTAGATCTTGTGAGTGCTGAAACCTGCTTCCTCCGAAGTCAAGCTTTCCTTCCAGTTCTCAAACTCTGATCCTCCGAAAACTAGCTGCTTAATCCCGATGTGGCTGTTGAAAGAAAGATGCTAGCTTAAGCAAACATGATGTTGAATCCATTAGCCAAGCAATGACTAGTTGGAAGATATATTATAGATGGAAAAAAACTAGCAAAATTTAAAGCTCTAGAGTACAGGATGTGAATCTAATAAAGAGAAGAAAACAATCATTTATATGTACATTAACGATGTACATGACAAAATAAATCATCGGAACGATAATAATGATAGTAAAGGCTAAAGATAACATCTGAGTTCCTTTCCCATCTGTAAAAGTATAGATGCCAACCGGTTGACTGATTGGGGTCCAAGGTGGGATCCGAAAAAGATTATTACTTGGACACCAAGTTAGAGATGAATCAATATTCTATTTGGTTTTATTTAGTATTATCTTCTATGGTTATTCTCGTTATTTTTCCTGTAATCTTACAGGTCATAAATATATGTGAATCCCTAATAGGGGATATAGGTTGGTTTCCTCCAAATTATTGCCTCGGATTTTCATAATCTCTTCCATCTCCATGCTTACCTCTATATCGAATCTCGACATGCTACTAGAAAAACTATGTAGGGATAAATCATATATGATGATGGAAGGAGAGGCCGAGTCGACGGCCTCTTCTGGTGTATCTTCGTTTGTTGAAGTTGTCGACGTCGACCTAATCAACGCATAGGCAAGATGATGATAATAATAATAATAATAATAATTAGAAGAAGAAGAAGAAGAAGAAGAAGAAGAAGAGCTTTGCCTAGATGAAGTTCTAAGAAAAAGGAAAAAAAAAAAAGCTTACATCTTTCATCAAATCGTTAATGTCGTCTTCCTCCGTCTCTCGTCGTCATTGTTGCAGAAAAAGAAGAGAAGAAGTATAGATCCCCCATATCATCGTCGTCGTCCACTGTTCATCGTCGTGGTGCTCCTCCGCCTTCATCGCTTCGCCATATCTTCATCGTGAACATGCTTCTATGCCTCCATCGCTTCGTCATGTCGTAATCTTCATTGTGAAGGTGAACTCCAATCAACGTTTGTTGTCAAAGATCAACAACAAGTCACTGTCTTCGTTGCATCACAAAGTTGCTGCCTCGAATCTAGTTGAATCTCCAAAATTTTAACGACTAGCACTTTTTCGACCAAATTCGCAAACCCAAATTTCAATCGGAATTTCAGATTTGGCCGAGAGCAAGAAAGAACAGAAGACCACGACTCTGATTGTGGTGGAGAGCAAAGTCTACAAGAAACCAGAATTCGAGTATGAAGCAGATTCAATGTGATTTAAGTTGTTTTTTTCGCTTTGACTTCACTGCCAAGTCACCACCATCCTTCATAGCAGTTATCATCCTCCTTAAACGTCAAGTCATTGTCCTTCGACATTGACCATTAGCCGCAGCCATCACGTAAGAGGGGTAATCTTAGTTGTAGTGGTCAATCTCTCTCAGTAAACTCCCAATTGAATACAGTTTTGGATCAAGATGGATCCAGATGAAGAGAATCACATATGGATTCCTTAGTGTGTGTTGATACAAGAGAGATTCAACATAAGATCGTGGATTTCGTCCTCAAAACTCCGGTTTGAGGGCTTATTCAACTCTAGTTCGTTGCAAAGTTGAGCATGCTGATTCATCATACTCAATTTGGGGGAGAGATATAGAGGAAGCGACAAGTATCAGCAGCAACCCACGTCACGACTAGTTATTAGTCGTAGGAGGCACCAAACATCATCGCCATTATAGTCGTCGCAGTCATCAGACATCCGACATCAGGCGCCGTCATTGGCACACCTAGTCATCGGTCATCACAGCATCAGTCATCCCATCATCAGCAACAGTCATCATTCAACATGAGCAGCAATAGTTCGCCATCCAACATGAAAAATTTGGAAGTTTTTGATAAATTAGTTTGAGTCAGTTTAGACCTAATTTAAGTCAGTTTGTAATTAGCTTGAGGAGTGTTGTAGAAGTACAAGAGGTAAATCGATAGTACACCGATTGACCAGTTGGGGTCCAAGGAAGTTTAGCGCTTGGGCACCAAGTTAGAAAGCAACTAAATATTAGATTTGCTATTATTTTCTAGAGTTATTTTAGTATTTTATTGTAATTCTCTAGGTTATAAATATTTGTAAATCATTAATAGAGAATATGTTGGTTACTCCGCAAAATATTGCCTCCATATACTTTAAGGGTTTCCATTATCTACTCTTCTCATCTCTCCATGCCTACCATACCATCAATCCCTATATGTTGGGATTCATGGTACAAAGGTAGGCATGGAAGCTAGAAGAGCTGGTGGTAGAGGCAATAATTTGGAGAAAACTAACATATCGCTTATTACACATTAGATTTACATTTATTTATAGCATGTAGGATTATAATGAAAATACTAAAATAACCCTATAAGATAATACTAAATAAAACTTAATCTAATAGTGGTTGATCTCAAAATTGTTACCAAGTAATAAATCTTCCTTGGATCTTATCTTGGACCCTAACCGTTCAACTGGTTATACAACCGGCTTACCCTTTCCACTCTATAATTTTAGGAAGTACCGACTCGAGGAACTGAGAAATATCTCTTTTTGCAATTATCCAAGGACAAATCGCTCAAGGATTTCTTGCTTGTCTTTCCCGGACTTTTGACAACGTAAACTAGGAGCGTGATTCTTCATGGAAAAAAATATTCTAAAATGAGTCCACATATAAATCGGAGCTGGTTTGGCGGAGTGGGTGACCTAATGATCGCCTTTCTTTCCTTCTTATTTTCTTGATGGCGGCTCGACTCACAAAACAGACGGAATCGAATTGAGTTACTTACTTTCTCCCCTCCTAAGAAGATTAATAATGGCAAGAACATTGTTCGGTCATCTGAGGTTAGGTGCAGTCCTTGGCACAATTTGTAGTCGTGGAATAGATAGCCCATTTCCACTTTAAAATCAGAGAAGAATAGAATGTTAACGAATACCGGGTTGTTATTTGCAGCTCTTTAGCACCTCCCCCCCCCCCCCCCCCCCCCTCCTTTCAAATTGGACATGTTGACCAAAGGAAAACATGTACAACTTGTAAGTTCAAAGAAATTCAAAATTATAAAATGACTTGACTTGACACACAAATTGACTAAAAACTGCCCATGTCGGATAGTGTATAGTGACGATGAAGATTGTTGATGATAATGACAAGATAGCTATTGTTGACGATGAGATGACACTTGCTACCGAATGACGATGATGACCGATGAGTGACTATCTATGAGTGACTGATAGCTTCTACGGCTAACAACTAGTCGTGGCGAGGGCTACTTATGATGGATGGCAATGATTGATGGCTAGTCTACAACAAGCGATGGCTGACATGACTATTCGAGAGGAGGGTCTATCGTTGGTAATTGTGGCTACTCCTTCTATATCTCCCCCTTATAGATGGATTATCATGCTCAACGTGCAACAAACTAAATCTCAATTAATCCTAAACTTGAGCATTGAAGACGAAGTTCACAATCTTATGTTGAATACATCTTGGATCAACACACACTAAGGGACTCATCAATGATTCCCTTCAACTGAATCAATCTTGGATTTAAAACTCTCTTCAACTAGGAGATAATCGAGAGATATTAGCCATTACAACAAGGGGTTCTTCCCCTTACTATGACGACGTGGCTATTAGTCGGTGACAAAGGATGACAACTGCTACGAATGATGATCGTGGATCGATAGCGAAGAAAGATGAGGAACGACAAAAAATAAAACGACATTGATCTTCCTAAACCAAAATTTCGGCCGAAATTTCAGTCAACTGTTATGGCTACTCACGGGTAAGACCGAAATTTTGATCAATTGTTTTTCTAGTTCTCGGTCAAATGCGGAATTCCTTACATAATTCCAGTTTTCGAATTTGGCAAAAAAAACTTATCTTGTCATCAAAAAAAAATTATTCGACTCGAGGCAATGACTATGTAATGTAGCGAAGACGGTCACGAGGACTTATGATCTTTGCAATGATAATGGAGACAACAAGCGATGATTTGACTTCACCTTCACGATGAAGATGACGATATGACGAAACGATGAAGGCGGAGAAGCACTGTGACGATGAAGCTAAACAAAGACGACAACGATCATCTGAAGGATGATGTGTTACTCATTTTCTCATTCTACGAAGACGACGACGAATGATCGAAACAACAACGATACGATGAAATATTTTTTTAATACAACTTTATCTAGGAAATACTTCTTGTTTTTCCTCTTCTATATATTCCACCTCTTGCATATGAGTCGAAGTAAGATCGAGAACGACAACTTCAACGAACGAAGACACGTCCGAAGAGGGTGTTGGCTTGGCCTCTTCTTCCCGAAACATAGATCCCTACGAAGTTTGCTCAGGTACCATGTAGAGATTCATGGTTTGGTAGGCATAGAGATGAGAAGAGAAAATGGTGGAAATCCTAAAAGTATGTAGAGGCAATATTTTGTAAAATAACCAACATATCCAATACTAGGAATTTATAAATATTTATAACCTAGAGAATTACAATAAAAGACTAAACTAACACTTAAAAATATACTAAATCTAACCAATTCTAATATTTGGTTGATTCTCTAACTTGGTGTGCACGTACTAAATATTCCTTGGACTGCAACCGGTTACACTACTACTGGTTTACCGGTTTACCTCTTGTACTTCTACACCATCAAAGCAAGTGCATAGTTGGTGGAGGGTTCAACTACATTCAAAATACTATAAGCTGAGCACCCTCCTCTTAACCACTAATAATATATACATTTCCATTTTAAAAAGAGAGATTCTCTAGTCTAGGGATTTGCAAAAGCACCAAGTCCGCTCCAGTTTTTTTCTCAGTATAAAACAAAGAATATTGGTGGATCAAGATCCACAAATACACTAGGTACTCTGCCTGCCAGCCGTGCCTTTGCCTGATCTCAGCATGGTGAGGCCAAAATCCCCCACTGCATGTATCTTGAACCCAGGATCTCAAAGTTCCTCTAACTGTTAATTATCTCAATATCGTTTTTACATATCAATATATTAGTTATACCAAGCAATTCAATGATCAGGCAGTAGCTGCAGTACCAAAAATTTCACAAACTTTAGCACATATTGAGAAGGAACGCAAACCTAAAAAATATAATGAGACATATTAGCTGAAGATATACACACAGAAAACAATCATCCAAAAGAATCCACAAAAACTTACTAACTGAATGCAGAAAAAGCAGGTCTAATACTATATCTGCGTATAAAAAAAAAGTTGTGAACTTACTCGGAGCTTATGCAGGTCAAGGCATTAATCAGTACATCCAGAAGAAGAGGTTCACTAGTTCCAATATCCACCCTGTTATAAGAAACAAATCTGTTAAACTATATTTGGTTTTGCTTCTGGCCAAAGATCAGCAGATCAGGCTAACACAAAAGGTACCATAGTCGCGCTAAATTGTCTTGAACCTCAAGGTCCCCAATGTTATAAAACGTAGTTGGGGTCACATTTGCTCCTTGAATAGCATCATATTTTGGTATTTTATTATCCAAAGGTGATTGAGACAACTGCCATAAACAACTATATAATTTAGTCAAACTAGTAAATAGATGCAATGAGATATCTAAATAGCAGTACAAATAGGGGAAAATCTTCTCCAGGATTGGCTACCTGAATCCCTGGGCAAGATGAATAGAAGTAAATGAGCTCCAATATCCAATTTTCTAGTTACTGAAACTATTCACTGGAAGAAACCAGGACATGTTGCTAAGTCAAGTCATATGAATAGGTCAAGTAGTGTCATATGTTTATGGAATGGCACATAGTGGTTAGCATTTCTTACATTTGAGAATAGTAGTACCTTTAAGCCATAAACTGATGAGCCTATTCATCTTCAGGTCTATGAAAGAAGATGGACAATAGATACGACGGATACAATAAGACATGGAAACAAACACCAATACTCACATCATGAAAAAGTAGGACATGATATGTACTAGTGAAATGCACATGATGACAAAACATACTTTCATTGAATTTTATATATATATATATATATATATATATATATATATATATATATATACCACTCGGCATGCCAATTAACAATATGTGAAACAACAGTGAACAACTAAGAACAAATGCCAGAAGGCTACACAGATTTGACAAAGAAAAGTAGTTTTATGTTTTCAGGTTTAAGAAGAACTTGTTTCAGTCCATCGTTAAGTTTCTTTAACTGCTTTTCGTTACTTCATGTAAATTTGTGTTTTCAAATCTTTCATTTATTATTCTTTC
The DNA here is from genome assembly GCA_036927795.1 of Iris macrosiphon. Lineage (NCBI taxonomy): Eukaryota > Viridiplantae > Streptophyta > Magnoliopsida > Asparagales > Iridaceae > Iris > Iris macrosiphon. The sequence goes on from JAYESA010000013.1 coordinate 1,892,407, forward strand.
CATTTAGATAAATAAAGGTTAATAAAAATATATTTATCTATTATTGTATCCCACCATATTGTATGACTGCATCCTATTATTATTTTTATCATCCAAGCATTCTCCCATCAGGAGCAACGAAAAGCTCCATACAATATTTGATGAAGGCCATGGAGCATCGAAAAGCTCCATACAATATTTGACGAAGTTTTATGATCAACTGTCGACATGACGTCAACCATCTAAGTTGGTGCCAAATTCCTAACCAATGTAGCTATGAGCATGTGAGGGTCATGCCATAAAACCTAGATGGTCAGTTGGCACCTAGCTTTTGGATTATAGTTTAAGCTCATACCAAGGAGCACCCTCCACGTTTCCCTAGACTATAAAGAGTCTAGACGAAGAGGTAAGATGATAGAATTTGCTACACGGAATTGCATTCATCTCTATGACCTTACGTCAAAGACTGAAGGCATGACAATCCCAATATATGATTGTATCCTAGTGTTTTAAAATTGTTGTATCGTATTTGTATTGTGTCTATGATATCCCTGTATATGTATCAACGCAACATACTCCGAAATTAAATGGTTTCTAGCACAATATTTTCTCAGCCAAGCAACTGAAACTGCTCTTCAATTATTTTTGACAAATATTAGAATTAGGTCCATGTGTATCAAATAAAAGTACTCATGCTTCAAATACACAGCAGGCCTGCATCAATTCACACATGTACCAAACAGTACCTGCATGTTCATGGAATTGCACCCACCAAGACGTCCAATGATATGCCAAGATCGAATAGTCTGAATATGAAATAAGTCAACTAAAAGTAGGGAAGTTATTTGATAAATCAGAAGAAAGCACCAGAGTTCAACTTACGTCACAAATTAAGGTTATATCCTGTGGCAATGGTGCATTGTAGAATTCAAACCATATATAAGAGCTTGAAAAATCAAATCTGACAAAACCAAAGGAAGAGGCAGGTTAATCAACATAATAATTTATTATATTTCTCCTACCGCTATTTAGCTGGAAGAGGAAAAAGGTAATGGGAATGCAAGACGTCAAATGAGAAACAATATGGTTCATGTTATGCAAGAAGCATCTTTATCCGTACAACAAATGAGTTATGCAGTTGCCAGCTTATGCTGTCATCGTTGAGTTGGTAGTACTGAACATAGTACAATCCCACCTCCATAAATTTGATAGGTTAACTTTTAAAGAGTAGAAGTATATGTTACCAAAAAATCTCAATGTAGGCAAGTTTTACATGAAAGAAAAGATGAATCAAACACTTCTCTATGCTCTGGTCATGATGTAAGCACCAATATCCCAACTATTTTTAATTTTCCACCTCACTTGTTATCATGGATTGCAAAAGGTCATTGATATATGTAATGAATATCAAAAATAGAGTCCTTAAAAGAACTGAAACAGACCAATATATTCTGTAAAATATTGAAACCCACCTTTAAGTTCATTCTAAATATTCATGGACCATTGCAATATCTCAAACCCTGTTGAGTCTTCCATGACCAAATAATTAACCAAATCATTCATCACAAAAACTTATCTGTCAACTCGCTAACAAATTATGTATAATTATTCATGGATTTTATGCAAATTAATCTTGAATTATTCAAAACTTCTCTAAATTATGGCATTTGTTGATGCCTCTAACCCTTTTGATTCTCTTTGGTTTCCTATTTAGTTTTACTTTTATCTACACTATCTATAAAAGCGCAGAGTGTTTTTGTGGTGAGCATAAATTACAAGATGGTTGAGTATAGCCGAATGAGAGGGTTGGGGAATACATTGTTGCAGCCGAAATGAGAATGGTTGGGGAATACATTAAAAAACAAATAAGTGCATTTTTGGGAAGTTAGAGTTGGCACAAATTGAGGACAAGATGAGAGAAAATCGTTTTAGATGGTATAAAGATGTGCAAAGCATACTAATAGATGCTACTGTAAGGAGGAGCAATAAAGTAGTAACCTGTGTTGCACAAATATGAACACAGAAACGATCCGCACATAAGGACATTTTCTGAGAGGTACTATGTTGCACAAATCCGAACATTGATACAGGTACCGACATGATAAGGACACAGACACCATTTTCTCGTGTCCGTGCAACATAGTGATGTTGGAAAATAGTGTAAGAATCTTCCTATTCTTCAAAGTACCTTGTATCTTCCTATTCTTCAAAGTAATCTTGACAAATTTGCTAGCTTCGTTGTACTAGTTTTAATCAACGCTAATAAGTTGGAGAAGAGAAATCTAATCATGATCATAAATAAAAGCCTACTAAATCTAATCCTGAGAAAGAAAATATCTTAGTCAAATCAAGGTCAAAGATTTGACCGAATTTGCTAGAATTATCCATGTGCAAGTTACCAAAAACAAATCATAGACTAATCCTAAAAAGAATTTCCCTTGAAACGAATTGGAACTATCAATGTTTGGTCAAGTTGACCCGTTGTGCTCTTGCATTAGACTTCCCTTGTTGGACCAAACTCGTTCTCGAGTTCTTCTCTGAAAATTGAACTCGGCCCGTACTTACAATAGACAACAGTCCTCAATCTACCATGTTCAATTTGTTGGTCGATCATATATGTCCACACAAATAAATACTTAGAATATATGCATGCATTTGAACGTCTATGCTACCCTTCAAATATCTAAAGCAACAAAGTAACTCGATATCGATCTTTAATCTTATCGTGAGTTCATCGGTAGCCGAAAAAAGATAGGGATCATGATCAACAAGCATTTACAGCGTACTTGACCCAAATATTTGTCCATCAATAAAGTAATTATGCAAGCGATCTATAGTAGGCACGTGACAGAGAACACACGATGGAAGTGCACAATCACCAATACAATTTGCCTCCCAATGCTCGCCAAGTAGCTTCTCCCATAATGGTTGTAATAGTAATGCTCCCCTTGATAGAAGTACCCACCATGCTTCCGGGATATTCGAGGACAGGTATTCATGTAGTAGAAACTTCATAGAAACACGTCCACCAATAATCTTCACTAATCACCAATTGTAGGGAGGTGGCGGCAACTTTAAAGAACTCCTAAGGAAAGGATCATACAGTGTTCTAAAATTCGTTGTGTGGGTTCGGTGCGGAGGGGCGCCTAGCGCCTAGGCTGCCTAGGCGCCGAACATGTATAGACGGTTTTTTTTCTCTTCTCCTACTCCCTTGTAACAGCTTATATAGTATTTTTTAACTAATTTGGGTTCCATTTACTATTACTATCATCTCTAAACATCTCTTGTTATCTATTACAGGATTCAAACACACTTCTACAAGGCTGCAACAAATGAAAACATTGGATGAAACTATCATTTTGTATGAACAATAAGACAGCTTCATTGTATTTTTTACTTTTGTATGAACAATAAGACATCCAAAACATATCCATGATACATCAAACATATCCAAAACATAAAAAGTATCATAACTCCTAAGCATCAAATCCTTCCTCTCCATAGTCTTCCAACACAAGCTGCACAAAAATGCACAAACGTCGAACAGGGCCGTACAAAGACACAACCGTATTATACCGCCGAATAGAGAGCTTTTGCTTTGGTCTAGGAGTGCCTAGCGCCTAGTAGGCCGATTATTAGAACACTGGGATCATAGGTGTCAGATTTCGAAGAGCCAAGTGCTCGGGGCAATGCCAAAGGCGGTGTCGGTAGGAGGACATCCTTGTCTTCTTTCTTGAAGACAACAACTCATGAAGGATGAAAGGAGACTTAAAATTTTCTTCGGTGACAACCAAAAGTTCTTCCTCGCTACTCTTCAAATCAATTATGACCGTCGCATCACTATCATCAATTAGAATCGATTTTTTTCTCTAACTTCAGAAGCTTCTGGTAGGTCAAACTCAATCAATAGTAAGACGGTCTCTTGGACTTTATTATCGTGCTCGATTTCTACTACTACATCCACCTTTGTGGCCGTCTTTGTCGTAGCTAGGAGGTCTTAATTATATTCGCGCGTTGAGAGAGTAATCGGAGTGCATCAAATCGTATTGCAAAGATTGTTTGGAGTCCAATCATAAATCGCTTAACTCGATGTCTGACTCATCAAAACTCAAAAATCGATGGAAGACTGTCACATATTCGTGTACTGCGCACTCGTTGATACTCGCGATATTGCCGCTAATATAACCCTTTAAAGTCCGGGGGAAATTTAGACAATAATTTGTCGCATCTTTGGCCATAAATAAACCGACTTCGTCTTATGTGTTTTGCGATGATTGTTAGTTGTATCACCAAGTCTTCGCGACTCCCTTAAGTCAGGACTCCACCAATGTTACTTGCTCCGTAGCAGAAATCTCATAATGTTGAAAGGATTGCTCGACCGCTAAGATTCAATCTAGAATCTCAAGATCCTGGCTTTCGTGCTTTGGTGAGTCGTCCGAATCCATTATACCACATCAACCCATTTAAAGTAGGAATCCTTGTCTTACTCGATTTAGCATTAGGCTTTGAATGTGAACCCTTTTTATCATAGAAAACGAGAGGATTTGAGATTTTGGTAAAGTTGGAGTTAATTTGGTTTAAATAAGCTAGTAGGTTTGGTTTAGAAGTGAAGCAGGTATGGTTTTAAGTGGTTTAAGTTAAATAGGTATAAGGTTTTAAGTGATACGGGTAAAGGAAAATGAGTCTGGATGATATTTCGATTTAGGGAGAATTACGAACTAGGGTTATCTCGTGTGGGGAAGGCTTAGAAGTGGAGCAGGTATATAAGGTTTTAAGAGAAACGGGTAAAAAATAGCGAGTCTAAATGGGATTAGGATTTTAGGGGAATTATAAACTAGGGTTACCTTACGTGGGGAAGTATTTGGTGACAGCTTGCTGGAGTGGTAAGGGGCTAATGCAGTTGACCGGTGGTGATCGGAAGGAGATGTGGCTGATGGAGGTCTTGATGTAGCAGCGGCTGGATGTGATGAGAACTATTCGAAGATGGTTGGAGTTCGGTGAGGCAATAGGGTTACATGGCCGGAGTAGCTGGCAAAGGGCGGTAAGGCTGAAACTGGGTGTTGGCAATGTAGAGATTGTTGACGGAATCGAATCTATGATACCACTTGATGTAAGAAAAATAGTATATATATATATATATATATATATATATATATATATATATGTGTGTGTGTGTGTGTGTGTGTGTGTGTGTGTGTGTGTGTACATATGTGTGCGTGTGCGCGCGCTCTGTAGAACCATCCGGGTGGATTCATATTATGGAACCACCCTATGTTATATGGGTTGGATTTGGTGGCTGAAATTAAAATGTGGTAGTCGAATCTATGATACCACTTGATGTAAGAAAAAAAGTATATATATGTGTGTGTGTGCGCGCGCGCGCACGCGCTCTCTCTCTCTCTCTCTCTAGAACCATCCGGGTGGTTTCATATTATCGAACCACCCTATGTTATATGGGTTGGATTTGGATTTGGATTTTGTGGTTGATATTAAAAGGTGTAGACCCTACCACCTTTTAATCTCACATACTCAATCCCAATCCAACTCATGTAACATAGGGTGGTTCCATAATATGAAACCACACGGATTGTTCTAGAGCATTACCATGGCAAAGCTCTAGAACAATTCGTATGTGTGTGTGTGTGTGTATATATATATATATATATATATATATATATATATATATATATATAGTTCAAAGAAGCTTTGGAAGCAAATTTGTCAAGATTGGCTCACCGAAATGAGTCGATGGAGGTGGTACGACACTGAAGCCAAGCAGGATTAACCAATATCGTCGAGAGTCAAGATTGGCTCACCGAAATGGGTCGATGGAGGTGGTAGCCTAGCAGGATTAACCAACATCGTCGAGACAAATGCTATATGTGTTCGAATCCATAGACAGTTTGTCGAATCCACGAGTACTGGAATCCACCAGAAAAAGAGAACAAAAATCAATGAAAAGTAATAATATTATTGGTGTTGATTAAAACTTGTACCACAAAGCAATTACATATGCTTTACAAAACTTTGTGAATAAGAAATCTAATCTTGACCTGAAATGAAAGCCTACTAAATATAATCCTAAGAAAGAAAATGTATTATTCAAATCAAGACAAGGTAGTCAAAGGCGCAAAACGCACTCAAGGCGCAAAAGGTTCATATCGTCCGAGACGCAAGGTGCGGTTAAGGCGCGCGCCCGAGCGAAGCAAAGGCACTAATATAAAAAATAATAAAAATATACATTGATAAATAAATAAATTAGTAATACAAGAAATAAAACCAAATAACATATTAAAACCAACAAAAATACGTTAAAACATAACCAAGTGAACTAGCAGAGCAACAATAGCAGTCAACAGAACTAATAAGAGTTTGTATTATCCCTATCATATTTTTTGTAAATTTTAATTTTTACAACTCAATTATAACCAACTACTTGCATGAGGTAAGGATTATCTCCATGCCTCAAAAAATTTTGTATAAATAAAGAAACCATAAGTCGTGCATTTATTGGTTGCCACTTGTAGAAAGACGCGTCTTGAGTGTGCCTGGAGAAAGGCACCTTGCCTAGTGAGGTGCGAGACGCGCATTTGACTACCATGAATCAAGATCAAAGATTTTACCTGATTTGCTGAAGGCACAAGGCGCACTCGGGGTGCAAAGGGTCCATATCCCCAAGGCACAAGGCGCACTTAAGACGTACGTTCGAACAAAGCGAGACACAAAAATAATAAATAAATACATAAATAAATAAATAAATACATAAATAAATAAATAAATAAATTAGTAATGTAAGAAACAAAACAAAATAACATATGCAAACAAACAAAAATATGTTAAAACATAACCAAGTTAACTAGTAGAGCATCAGTAGCTGTCAACATAACTAATAAGAGTTTGTATTCTTCCTATCATGCCAGTTCAATTGTAGCCAACTTTGGAAACCGTGGAAAGGGCTACCTCTCTCCCACTTGTATGAGGTAAGGACTATTTCCATGTCTCAATTTTTTGTATAAAAAAACATAAGGCGTGTCTAGGCACGCCTTTTCTTGGTTGTGCCTTGTTGAAAGGCGTGCTCTTGAAACATGGATTTGATCGGTACCAATTGGTTAAATTGACTAGTTGAGCTCCTGCATCACATAGGTAGAAGTTAATAGAGCCACTAGAATTAAAGCTAGGTCTACGAACATGGATTGAAGTCTTAAAGAAGGATACGCTTTTTGTTAGTGTTATAGAGGACATGTCCTTTAAGATAGCCGAATGGAAGAAAAAAAAAGATTCAAACAGCATACCCCAAAACCTTAGGATAAAGGCTTAGTTGGTTTTTTCGTGCACAAATCTTTCCATATAGCGTCACAAACTCCCCTCGTTGAGGGGAAATTATCCCACTCATATTCTCGAAATTTTCCAAGTTCTTTCTACATCTTTAACTTTAAAAAAAATTCCAAAATTCAAATCCAAATGATTAAGGTGTTGGGTTGTATCCCGCATTCCAGTTGAATACTCTATATGGTTCGCAATTTTTGACAATATAAAAGGAATTGATCATAAAGTTTAGTCCAACACCGGATAGAAAGTGTGAGGATTAGGTATAGATATATGGCATTGGTCATGGACTTACAAGAATTTCTCTTTTAAGCCATATAGGTCAAGTTGGGTCTTGCCGCGTTCCAAACACAAGCTATTAATGCTTGCGACGACTATGGTTTGTCACCCAAATTTTAGAAGGGAAAAAAATGGCACCGGTACTACAGCAAATAGCATATGAGGACGACAGCAAATAGCATATGAGGACGCATTTTGGGCTTACTTATTGAACCTAACTTGAATCGGCGTCGCGGACCCAGTTTTATTGTGCAGAATCTTGCTCCTCTTCTTCCTTATCCTCTCTTCCAACTATCAAGAACGCATATAAAAACCCGAGTAAAATAAACCCGTATTAAAATTATGAAAGGAGAAAAAAAAAATGATATTTTTACTTTGGTTTGGGCCTTCTGTGGGTCATCGAAGCAGCTCCCGAGGATGTCGGCGAACTCGGGGTCTCGATCGTACTTCTTCTCGTCTTCCCTTCCTCTGTACCCACTCGAGTAAGAGAATTCTTCTTCAACCCTCTCTACTTCTTCTTCAACCCCCTCTACTTCTTTTCCTTCTTCTTCTTCTTCTTTATATTCTACGAATATTTCCGCTTCTACTTTTTTGCTAGTTCGGGCTCTGGTGATGGTGAAGTTGGGGAAGTTCGGTTTCGGAGGAGAAGGAAAGGGGAAGTGGGATTTGGCGGGAAAACTGGAGGTTGGGATGGCGAGGAGGTGGGGAGCGGCGGGGTAGAAGCGGAGGCGGATAAGCATGGTTCCTTTTTTCTTTTCTGTTGGGTTTTAGACTTTTGGGCATCTCTTATTGGTGAGAGCATTTTGCCAAGCCCCAAGCCCAGGATAGTTTTAGGTTTTTTTTTGTACAAAATGTTTTTTTTAGGCAATGCAATGAAATGAAATGAAATAAAATTATTTTATTTTATTATTATTATCATTATTATAACTTTAAAAGTATATAATTAAAGTTGATAAGTGTATAAGAGTATATGTGATACCATAAAGAACCCTACTTCCTAGGTTTTATCGATTATAATTAAAATGATATTTAATTTTTTCTTATAAATTTTTCTCAATTCTCCGAATCCAACGTCTAAAAATAACATTCCAAACTTGTAATTACTTTTACATGGTGTTGACGAGCTAAAGGCACTAATGAACTTGCATGGCAAACGAAAATGTCTCGAACTCCGAATTCAAAAATCATCTCCATCTCAACCTCGTAACAAGAAATCTCCCCATTCACTTTCTCTCTCTTAACCGAACAAACACGCAATATCAAACATGTGTTGATGGTGTTGTGGTGATAACGAACCCGCTCCGGCAATTAGTTCAACAAGAGAAATTTTGCATCCAACATGAGTACGCCTTCGTGTGTGCCATTACTGAACTCTTATATAGATTTTGTATCACGCACCAGTCCCAAAAATACGTAGGACTAGGACACGTAAGCATGCCAGCCGCATGGATATGGCAACTCCAATATATGGAAACCAAACCCATACGTACGCTGTAATATGAATATCAAATCCACAAGTGGTATAAAACATACGTCACAAGTCACAGGGTATAATCTAAATCTCATCCACGAAAATCAAATATAATTAAATGACCAACATCTATGAAACTAACTCTCAATAAGAAGTATCTAAAGATGATAGTTGGATGGAAACAAATCCACTACCAATTCGAATATAAGAGTAAATACAATATGAGTACAACACAATAAACACTATATAAGAATACCAGCTATCAATCACGGCTCGAAGAGAAGACATCCTCGAAACATAAGTAACCGTCCGAATCTGCGCTCCTGCGAATACTCAAAAACAGATACACCTGGCAGGGAACCAGGTCCTCAGAGGGACATAACAAGATACTTAAACACATGCCAATAAAGTACTGAAATAAATATCCAATGGGGTCGCCTAACCATCTAAGTGAATGCAGTTAAGAACAACTTTCCCCACAAGTGAACTATCTGGCTGAAAACTGGGATTTGACATGGTTCTCTTTTGAAGATCCAGGGGCCCAAAGGCACGTCGTCTTTTGAACGACGGAGGCCCGCCAATGTACATAATATATATATGGGTCATCACCACCCGTATCTCCAGCAGAGAATCCGGGCGCACAGAAAAAGTGCAAAGGAGCTCAAATGCGGTACTTGTTGTTCTCCCCACCCCATGCTCTAAGCATGTCATGTCCATGACACGATAAACCTCTAATAACTGCCAAGTCTACTAGCATACAAAGTTTCTAACAACAGTTATTCCTAACGCACAGCCCACACGTACCAATGATCAGTCAATACGTACGTCCGTGATCTATATGAGACTCACAACTCGTGTAAAAATGTGTCACAGTCAAAAGAACATATGTCACGCCCCAGTCCCAAAATATCGAGGGACTGGACACGTGGCAATGGCCAGCAGCACGCACTGATGGATAACCCAATTTAATGGAGCCATCAGGACGTACTTAAGTTGTAAATAAAGTCTACTACACAAGTCACGCTAATCTCATCCATAAAGAAAAGGAAATAAACTGCATAATCAAATGGAAATAAGTAGCAACATCATCACAGCAAATCAGTCGGAGAAACAAACCGACTTAAGTCTGAATAAACTGGCTCTATAGGCCAGGAACAAAAGATGTAAACATGAAATAAATAAATGAGTGCTGGAACAGGCACTCAGGAAAAGTCCTCGGCAGTCACCTCGTCTTCAGTGTTTTGTTCAGCTCCAGCAATAGGTTCAGCTCCGGTCCCGTATACCTCGGGATACTGCTCCTCAGCTAAACCTGGGGACATAATCCATTCCAGGTCCTCAGTGGACATAGCAAGGCACAAATAATACAAGCCAAAATAAATGCAGTGCAGGAATTAAATAAGCAAATAGGGCAAACTATGTAACCAGCTAAGTGATAAATGCAAGTTGAGAGCAACACTAGTACTCAGGCTGAGACCGCTACAAGCTCTGTGTCGGGGAGCCGGTAGCAGTAATAACACGTAAAGGGTCTAGCTCTGCTGGAGAGTCTACAACCTCACAATAATAGTAGATATATATATAACAGCCTGTAGCCTGTGTGTCTCTCCCCACCCAATGTAATCACGCAAACCATGACCATAACGTCTCATGTCCATGTCAGCGGGATTATATCTAATGCAACAAGTCATACTGTCTAATAATAATAACTCTGTCAAGTCCTGTATCCTATTCAGAATCCCCACGAATAACTCGGGAAGATTCTGTCCATGATAGTGTCAAGTGTCCTGGGTTGTAGGGTACTTGAGAGGTCAAGTACAAAATAAGAGGGTCGTAAATCCATCTCTAAATGACGAACCCAACACCGCGTACGGTGTCAGTACCCGACTATGATCGGGCTCTAGGTACGTCGTATGTTTTCTAGGTTTAAGCAGTTTAAATCAGTTTATATGAAATTGCACAAGAAATCCAGCAGAGTATTTTTACAGAAAATATGAAAATAATGACTGCAAGTTTGGCAAGGTGCACTTGCCTGAAGTTTGGATTCCACTAAGGTCCTGATTTCGGAAATTTCCAGAGATGTCTCCGAAAGCTGAAATAAACAGTACCATCACGCTCAGAAGGTGTCAAACAGCTAGGATCACCTGTCCTTGGGTCCAATTTGGAGACAAGGGCAGAAACGGTAATTTTGGGCCAAAACGGGGTCCACCGGTGGGCCCGCTTTGCACCGAAAAATGTGTCAGGGTCAATGGTCTCCAAATTCACCAAACTTAGTGTCAACAGGTCAGGAACGCTGATACGAACCCAACGGAACTTTCAGATTTGAATTCCGATGAGCCGATCACGAAATCGTCCGTCGAGCGGGGCCTGTGGGGCCCACGACACGCGATTTCGTCAACGTTCTCAGAATCAAACCAAACTTGACCCACAGGACCAGCGTATCGCTACGAGTCCGATGGCACAAGTTTCGTCTTGATCCGACGTGTGTGCACGAAGTTAGGGTGAATTGCAGAAAAGGCGGATACGGGGCGATGTCCTCGGATACGCGTTGATTCCGGGGTGCACGCACACCCGAATCAGCTTCCGCGAACTCTCACACGTCCGTATCGACGAGGCGCACGTATCTGTGAAGACCGCACGCGACCAAGTCATCCCGTTTGGCGGGGCGTACTCAGTTCCGGGGTGAAGCAGGGTCTGGTTTTTTCCTGTTTTTGGATCGCGGTGTGCGATCGCCACAGGCCGCGATGCCCCGAACAGTTTGTCCGGGCACCGAGAGGGTCATACAGGCTTCGCGTAGGAATTTACGGAATCGAAATCGGGGTTACGAGCAGGAAGTTATGAGTACCTGAAGGGGACCGAGAAATCGGGGTTTTCTGTGTCCGAACTGTGTCCTAGACACGTGTCCAGTGCTGTGTCCGGCCTAGGGCAGTGCTGTGTCCTGCGCGTGTCCGCGGCTCTGGGGGTCTGGCCGTCGGTCGGCGAGGTCGGACCGGGGCTGCGACGGCTCAGGCGAGGGGCGGCGACGCACCGGAGCGGCGGGGGGGGGGGGGGGGTCGACGGCGCAGGGCTCGGCGGCTCTCGACCGCGGGGAGGAGTTGGACACTGGGTCGGCTCCGCCTGGGGAGGAGGAGGAAGGGGAGAGGAGGAGGAGCTCCGCCTGGGGGAAGACGTCGCAGGGGCTGAGGGAGGAGGAGGCCGCCGGACGGGGTTCGCCGGAGTCGGGGTAGTTAGGGTTAGGGTTTGTGCTAGTTTGGGGGGAAAGGAGGCGGAGATAGGGGTATAAATAGGGGCTCGGGGCGGGGAAGGCCGGGGCGACGTGGGCGGAAGAATCGGAGGGGGAGGCGCGGTCGTGGCGGCCGAAATTTCGGCGGGCGGCGGATTCCACGGGGTCGTGGGGGCGGGACTGGGTGACAGGGGTGACCGGGCGGGTCGGGTCGGGCGGCGGGCTCCGGGTGAGCGGACCCGCCCGACCCGCTAAGAAGATTGGGCTGGGCTACGCTAACGGGCTCGGCCCACTGGGCCGGGCCGGGCCCAATCCGATAAAATAAAAATAAAAATAGGAATATAATATAAATTAATTAATTTATTTATTTTGAAAATAGTTTTTAGGCTTTTAAAATTAGGTCCGAGGTCCAATAAAATCCCAGAAAATTATCCTAAGTCCGGTTTTCTATTTTACACCATAAAATCATATTTTCATTACATTTTAATGTTGTTTATTGGCAATTAAAAATTATAAACTCACTACATGTCCTATGTAAATTCCTGAAAAATGCATTTTAAATCCCAAAATTGATTTTAAAAATCTGAAAAATTTTAGGGTGTTTACAACATAATGATGCTGCACGATAATGGGGTAGTCTCATAAATAAGGTAAATGCAATACATAGATAAAAATATATCGCGACGACACCGTCACGCGCATTTTATATAACAGTTAAAATATATGAACTAAAGACAGAAAATAAAGATGCATGCAACATATGGAATATAAATAACAGTACAATGGCAGGTATACTTGCCTGGCAAGGAAGCTGCAATGTACCAATAATCTGCTCCAGAAATCGAGCAGAACAAATCCAATATCCTATGTACACATAAATATAATACAATAGAATCATTAGTCTTTACACTAGCACATACACAACCACATTTACACTGGACTCGGGGGGTATACTAGGGGTAATACTAGTCATCTAATACGGTCAATTATGCGTTGAATTACGCGGGTGTCGCATCTTCAAGTACTGTACGAAATTAGTCAGTCAACTGACAGGTGTCTATGCCAATACGTTAATGTATGCAAGGCGGACAAATTCACAAGTTCTTAGGGTCAACATGGTCAAGGTAAGTATGGGATAGTCCACGGTGTCCTAGGGTCGTACAGTCTGAATATTTAGTCATAATTATCAATTAGCATTTACTTACATATATATTCATATAACTATATAATAATATAACCATCAATTTATTTACATAATTATTGGAAAACATATAGTAATTACGTACATAAATATATATACCAAACTGAATAATATTTACGTACATGTAAATGTACGAACGCGCGTTGGGTTCTCCGACTCAGGGTCTGATGTAAACTAACCGTGGCGGCTAAATACTATGTCCTACTGGAACACTGTCATAGAATGTACTCGTCTGGGGTCCTGTTGCTGGTATGAATCAGAGTCCAAGTCACAGTCCAAATAGCCTATGTATTACAAATTTATCACGTCAAAAGATAATTTATTTTAATTTATTTAATTCTAGAATAATTACTCTACAATCTTATTTTAATCTTATTATTCTGATTTTTATGTTAATTCCTAAATTTTGTCCAAAGTAACTGAATTTTATCAACTCGAGACTCATGGCACGCAAATCGAGGCAATCTGTTGACCAAAAAGTCAACCGACACAAACTCAACTTTCATGCATGATTTCTTGTAGATTTCAGCGTCAAAAATATGCTGGAATTTACAGCTCGTCCTAATTCAAATTCGTCTGGGAAATATGGCACATACAAATTTTGTATTGTGCACCGATGGTTAAATTCTAACCTAGAAGTTCTACATAATTAACAGTATATAAATACTTCGAATTAAATTCTGAAAAAAACATATGTCAATTATCTAGACATTACCTTTCCGAAAATTCAAACGGTTCATGATTCTGATTCCTGGTTCTCCCGGAATCGCGAAAACATCAAAACACGTCTATTTTCAGACATGTTGTGCTCTACGAATTTTTCAGAATTTAATACTCATAATTTCGTAAAACAATTTATATAATCAGAAAGCTAACCTCAATATCGTTCTAACACAAAAAACTAGGCCTCGTTTGGAGTCTAGAGCTATGCGCAATGGCTTCTGGAAGATGAAGGAACCCTAGATGGCAATTCTCCAAAATCGGCTCAAAGAAAACCCTAAAATAAATAACTAAACTATTATATATAGAGAGGAGAGAGAAAGCAGCCGCGGCTTGACACGTGTCAGCCATCCGCGCAGCCCTGCCCAAATCGGACTATCACGGTTTGACCCGGCTCGGCTCAGCTGAGTCCTAGTCGAACTCTTACTCGGCTCGGCTCGAGGTCGGCTCGGCTCGGCTCGCACCCACCCCGCGGTCACTAACAGGCGGGCCCGGCACTGTTCGCTGCGGGAGGTTGACACGTGGGCCCACTGTTTGCTGACTGGGCAGAAATAATTACTTTTTGGATTTTCTTTTTCAGAAATTAGTTTTTAATTCAGTTTTTTCATAATTAACTCAAAATAAATGCTAAAAATAATCAAAAAATTCCCAAAAAAATTCTAGAAAATATATTTTATTATTTAGAACCTAAAATAAAAGTTTGGGATATTTTTAATTAAGTTTGAACATAAAATAAATTCTTCAAAGTCCTAGAAAATTAGTGTTACTAGTTTTTAATTACATAAAAATTATGAAAAAATCCCAATAATCTAAAATAGCCTAAAAATAATTCTAAATAAATATTTATATAAGTAAATATACTAAAAAAAAATATTTTCTAATTAACTAAGAGAATACTCTAAATAAATTCAACATCTATAATAAATATAATAATATAAAATATACACAAAATACCTATTTTGGGTGAGGGAGTTTACATTTTGTTATCAAATTCGCATGCATAGAGTGTTGTAAATAAATGAATTTTTTTAATGTAGCATGAAAAGTGTCACGTTCCGATTCCGAAGAACCGAAAGTAGCCACGGATGTGATGACGTACAAGCCTATATTGTACTTGTACAAGGCAAGAAGATAGACAAGACATGGTATATCTCATAAACAACGACATCGCAGCGAAATTAAGCAGACAAATTGAAGTAACAATGAATATAATGAAAAGCTTCTCTTTATTGATAATGATAACTGAGTACATGGCTTACAAAATATTTACAAAGCTCTCCAATACAACTGATACTTTGGCCAATTGGCTTACATTGATATTTGTCGTCTTGGCTTACACTCTCACTGATACAACTGAATTATATTATTCCATACATTATGTCATTTATAACTAAAGACACCTCCAATGGAAGAAGAGCTTTTGTGCGCCCCAACAATGCTTTAATGCCACAAAACCATTCCAGTCACTCCCCAATGTTAAGTACCTGGGGATGCCCACAAACGTGGGTCAGTACATATCGCGTACTGGTGAGCAGAAACTAGCCCACTCGTCTAAACCGACACTAAGTATTCATGTAAAAAGTATACATATTAACTTAGTGATCTTTCTATTAGGGACTAGGTTCATTTCAATGATCAGAGTATTCAACAGCATAATGAAACATATTTTTGGAAACAGCAGTATATATTGAATATATGTGCATATCGTTGAACAACGATTCTTACCAACAGCCCACTTATCGTATCCCTGCAAAACAAGGATTAGCCACGGCATAATTAATACGAATCATTCTTACCGAGATAGTATTAAGCCTGCATAAATATTCTCGCTAGTATGCAGCCTAACTACATGAGGGCCATAGGTGATATGCTTTCGCACAACAAGAGACATGCTATTTAAGACTTCAAATGATGTACGAAACGACATTCATGAGGTTGTGATCCCCAATGAATGTCTCGTTTATACCCAGTGCTACCAAAGCACTATGTTTCCTCCTAGGTCGAACGATCATGGTGTCCCTGTGCATCTCGTTCGAGAAAACTTATCAAACCTTGTGCACAAGTTGTTCCTGACCATGCAACGACTATGCAAATGAAATTTAAGCATTAATTGCGTGGTAAAAAAATGTAAGTCAAGCCTCGCATTATTGTTCTTTCTTTGCTCATTCTCATATCGGTTGGTGACCTATAGGTCCCAACTTACAGACCTTATCGTGGCTCGGTGGTACTAAAACACATTTATACTCGCATGTGAAGCATTTTCTTCATTGTTACTGTGCACCGATGCACTTATACTTGTACAGATGTTCAATGTTAATTTCTCAATGTTACCAGCAGGTGAAGTTGATTGCATAATATTACTTCTTTCTCATGGCAGAATTACTTTATAGCATTATTTTATCAATAGTACTAGCAATTCATTATTCATGTGTTTCATTAATTACAGCAGCATTGAACATAAGGCATCATTATAATTGTGTGGACTAGAGCATCATATAGTTATGACATACAATAAAGCAACATTAGCATTAATTTTATTAGGACACGAAGGAGTAGAGGAGAAAGGACAAATCCACTCACTTATATAAATATTATTTTCATGCCACGATCCCACATTCGCCTACGATCCCTCAATAATGATCCAACGCGATGCACGATCTTCTAACTTGTCATAATCATACATTTGAATCACGTCGCATAAGATATCACATGCGGCCATGTTAAGAAATACAACATCATCACACCAAGCATCTCAATTTCTTGTACCACTTGTATTGCATCGGTCTGATCCCTCTATAATTACAACGTAATGCTTTTACGTGGAACAGGACATTACATAATATACCACTCAGAAAAAATTTCATCTTTGAAACTTAAAGAAATAACTCAACTCACCATATCACTTAAGTCATCCCACGAAAATGTTATATGCCAATTATAGCTCAATATTCCGTTTTCATCTCTTGTCAATATTGCTCATTCATGAATCTCCTATACTTATGCATTCCAACCATCTCTTTTCTTCCCAAACAATTTGTTCATGTTCTTCCATTCATCAATACTCTCATGCAGCTCCATTTGAATTACGTTTACCACTTCGCCTGGATCGTACATACATTTCAAGCGTCCCCAAAATATAATGCACTCAACCAATGCTAATGGTTAGAGAAGCCAAACGGCTACAGAGGTAATTCCATTCCTCATTACCGATCATTTAGTACTTTCAGCCAAGATGTTCTTTAACATCGATTTTCCATAACTGTAATTTCTTGCGACACTTATTCGGTCAATCTTGTTAATACATTTCCAATACGTTATATTTTTCGGTCTAAGTACTTCTCAATATTCATCGTCATCCTCTCGGTCCGATATATGTACAAATCTTTTATCTCGTTCATAGTGTTCTTTCGTATAACCATTTGCTACAATCGCTATCTTCCAATTCTGCCAAAATATAAAAATCCTTAGGTGTCACGACCCGCTTCATGTTGATCGAACACGAGTACGTGAATACTTCCAGCCTACGCTGCAGTATCAGCGGTAGTACGCTATCTAAACCTCTTTTATAATCATCCAACATTCCATATATAATTCTCACATCCACAATAATTTCTATTCTAGCTCATTCACAACAGATAACTAAATGGATAAGAAATAATGACAAGAAATATGAAGTACTAGTATATCAAAACTATAGTTTTTGTACATATATTCATCCATAGTTTTAGTATAGGCCAAAAGATAAGTAAAATCGGGAACAACCCGATTAGCATGCCAAAAAGAAAATACTAGTCTAGTTAATTAACTAAGCTTCAAAAGTAATCTCCTGAGTAGAGACAGTCTCCTCAACGTGGTCATCTGCTATGTCATGTGAGTCATAGAAGGTAGGAGCATAGTCTTCATCATTTCCTAATATGTCAACGGATCCGGTCAGGCTTGGAGTAAGTACCAATACACGACAGAATTATACTAAATAATCATGATAAATAGTGAAAACTGGAACTAAGTAACAATGTACTGTAAAGCATGGAAATTAGAGAAGCATAAATATCACAGGACTTTAAAATGAAACTACTACAAGATGATAATGAACTACATGTGTGTACTTGTGTATTTACAATACATAGTTGGCATGCAGGGATTATAAGGCTAATAAGTCACGTCATAGACACAGTCAGGAATAATCAAGTATAAGGCTGTTGGTATAGTCGTATACTCAACAACTAGCAGTCATGACATGATGGAAAGGGTAAACCGCATGCCTCCTAGTATTCTCCCTCCCGACACAAAAATTAAGGTACGTAATATGAAAACCTAGTTTCTATAACCAAGTGTAATTATGAAAAAGTGAGCCAGTAGAGTAGAAAACTAAATATCATATTATAGAGGATAAAACTTAAGTGCAGGGTACTTGCCTCAAAATAATTTGAAGTCGATGTATCGATCACGATCGTGCCGGTACAAAATTTAGCCCAAATGCTAAGTCCAAATAAGATTCTAATTGCCGAAAATAATATGCCAGAGAGTCTAGGATTGTCCAAATAGTCCAGATTGATATAAAAATAGTCCATATTTGAAGATTTTGCAAGGATCGAATATTTTAGATGTTTGGGAGTTCGCACGCGATCCACCGGAGGAAAAAAAAATAGTCGAATAAGATAAATGCTAAGAACTACAAATATTATGTTATTTTCAGATTAGAACGACGCCACGAATCTCATGGTGGTATATGATTTGTAGTTCAAGGTCACCGATTAAAAGACAAATTTTGATACTATGAATATTTAATATTACTATAATTATTTGTAGTTCGTTTTTACTCAAATATTAATTTCATATATTTTGATTCATATATTGTAAGAAAATATTTATAATTTTTTTCTTAATCTAGAAATACTCATGAAGGAAATTTATTTACCATAATTTAGTGTATCATGACAATTTATTTATCATACTTTTGTCTTTTGTAGTTTTCTATAAATATGCTTAAGTAGGGGTGTATATGAAAATATAATCATACTTTTGTAAATGTTCTAAATAGGACGATCTTAAAGGTGATCTCCTTTGACTATTAAATATTATTCTATTCTCTTGTGAGGAAAATAGCTATTTAGCTCATCCTTGCTAACACATATTCTCTCTCTTGCACACATACTTGAAGTAAGCACCCTTGGGCTCATTCCCCAGTAATACACAATATGCATATTTATTACTCACTAAATACACTTACACAGAACATTGTTTCCCAACAATATCAATATATATATATATATATATATATATATATATATATATATATATATATATATATATATATATATATATATATATATATATATATATATATATATATATATATATATACTTGAGAAGAGGACTTAAATTGTGAGGCCCTTAAATATTCGACACCTATTGATAGGTTGTACAAAATTCATGTGCAAGAGCAGAAATGCTAAGACTACTACCAAACCATTACAACCCACTTACAACTGCTTAGGTGGAGCTGATGTGGCAGATATGAGGTGGCATTAGACAAAACCAAACCAAAGAGCAAACAGACAACCACAGAGCTCATTTCGTTCCCCAAACCCACAGACCTCATTTCTCCCCCAAACGAAGGAAATTAGGGTTCCTCATTTCTCCCCGACGGGTACTTCTCTCTCTCACCTAAGCACTCTCTCTCTCTCTCTGTGTATCTCTCTCTACGGGTACTTCTCTCTCTCACCTAAGCATTCTCTCTCTCTGTGTATCTCTCTCTCTCTCTCTTGAACTTAACATTACGGCATGAAACTAGGGCACGATGGCGACCTCACTCCTCGACGACGACGACAACGACCTCATTCAACCTCTCTTGAACCTAACAATACGGCCAGAAGAAGAAACAGGTACTTCTTCATCTTCTTCTTCTCTGCTCCCTCCGTCTACCACTGAAACTAGGGCACGATGTACTTTTTTCTACTACTGTAAACTACTGGAAACTTATTTCTGAACTTAGGGTTTTTGATTTCTTCAATTGTAAACTTAAATTAGGGTTTTTTCCTGAAATTAGGAAACTTATTTCTGAACTTTTTCATCATATTGAAGGTTCTCTCCCTCCTTTTTCATGCTATATAATTACCAGGATATGATGAAATTAGTTTATTTTTTGTAACTTACATTTTCAAGAATATGATGAATTTTCGTGATTATGTTGTGTAGGCATGGAAGCAGAGCACTTGTCTGAAGAGTTCTTACAGGAAGAATATGTAAGCATGGAAGCAGAGTATCCAAATATACTTGATGGAGAATTGAAAGAAATTGAATTCATAGATGTAGTGACACCTGAGGTGGGGATGAAGTTTGAGAATTTAGAAAGAATGTACGAGATCTTTAGATTATATGGCTTCCACAAGGGATTTTCAGTGAGGAGACGACATTCGAAAAAGGGTGATGATGGAAATTTGAGATATGTTGCACTTGAGTGTAGCCGAGGTAACAAGTTGTGGCAAAGTAAGGGGTTAAATGTGTTAAGGCCCAGACCTCAAGGTGGAACCGGGTGCAAGGTTAGGCTTTCAGCACGTTTAAACATTGACGGCGAATGGAAGATTACAAAATTAGATCTTGACCACAATCATGATTTAAGCCCTAGCAAGACTCGGTTTTATCGGTGCAACCGAAAACTCACTCCATCAATGAAAAGAAAACTCGTATTACATGATATAGCGGGAGTTAGACCAAACAAAAGTATCAATACAATTGTGGTTGAATCGGGTGGATATGAGAATATGGGATGTATAGATAAAGATGCTAGAAATTTTATTGAAAAAGAGAGGCGTCTACGATTGGGGGAAGGTGATGCTCTTGCAATCCAAAAGTATTTTTTGAAGATGCAAGCATCTAATACAGGCTTTGTATTTTGTATGGATTTGGATCAAAAAAATCGATTAAGAAATGTGTTTTGGGCAGATGGTAGGTGCAGAGAAGCATACAAAGAGTTTGGTGACGTCGTCACATTTGACTCAACATATCTAACAAACAAATATGATATGCCCTTCTCACCATTTGTTGGTGTCAACCATCATGGGCAATCTATCTTGTTGGGATGTGCATTGCTATCAAATGAAGACACAAATACTTTTGTTTGGTTGTTCACTACATGGCTTGAGTGCATGAACGGTGTAGCTCCTAAAGGAATAATCACGGATCAAGACAAAGCTATGCAAAATGCAATTGAGATTGTGTTTCCTAATAGTAGGCACAGGTGGTGTTTGTGGCACATAATGAAGAAGGTGAATGAAAAGCTCAAAAGTTATAATGATTATGATTCTATATGTGTTACTTTGAAAAATGTGATATATGATACCCAAATCACTACAGAGTTTGAGACTCTTTGGGCTGAGATGATTGATAAGTACAAATTGGAGAAAAATACTTGGTTAAGTGGATTATACAAGGAGAGGAGACGGTGGGTACCTTGCTTCGTAAAATTAATATTTTGGGCTGGGATGTCAACTACTCAAAGAAGTGAGAGTATGAATTCCTTTTTTGATGGGTATGTCAATTCAAAGACAACTTTAAAGCAATTTGTAGAGCAATATGAAAATGCTCTAAGAAATAAGGCAGAAAAAGAGATGTATGCAGATTTTCAGTCATTTTCACAGGTTATTCCATGTATCACTTTTTACGAAATGGAAGCACAAGTTCAGCAAGTTTACACCCTTCCAAAATATAGAGAATTTATGGAGGAGTTGACAGGAAAGATGTATTGTAAAGTAATTGATACACGAGATGGTGCAGAGGCTGTAGAGTATGATGTCCAAGCGAGAACTTTGGTTGGTGGCTTTTGTAAAAATCAGCTCTTCACTGTTTCATTTCACATGCAGGAACATGAATTTTTATGCAGTTGTCACATGTTTGAGTTTAGAGGGATTCTGTGCAGACATGTGCTTCATGTGCTTATCGAAGAATATGATGTCAATTCACTTCCAGAAAAGTACATTTTGAGGAGATGGAGGAAAGATGTGAAGAGATCTCACTCGAGGTGTAAAATTACTTATAATGGTTGGATTGCTACTGCAGAAAAAAAAAAGTATGATGAGCTCCAAAATCTTTTTTCCAAGCTAGCCGATTTGGGAGCAACAGATGATGAACGATACAATCGTTATAAAGAGTGGGTAGAAAATGAATTGAAGCTACAACATATTAAAATCCCAAATTTTGGAAGTGGCAGGATTGTTAGATCAACCCAACAATCCGACTCTCATCGCATCATTGATTGTGCAGAAAATGCAAGTGAAGAAGTTGGGGACCCACTTTGTAAGACACGAAAAGGTCGGCCTAGAATACATCCATATGTTAAAACTTATGGTAAAGGAAAACGAGCACAATCTAGCGGAAAAAATAAGGTAAGTTTTTTTAATTTTAGTAATTGTGAGTTATTTTTTAATTATAGTGTTTATGAAATTATGATGGTATATACTTTGTAGAAAAACAACATGGGAGATCATGCTCTTTCTCAACAAAGACGAAGAAGGGGAAGTGAAAAACAAAAAACTCTCCAGAAGAAAGTGTCGGTGAGATGTATATGTATGATATTTAATTTTGCTTTCATTATTGGAAAGTTTACAATCGTAAATCTATAAAATATTTTAATTTTGTAGAAAATTTCCACTACTAACCCATCTCCTGCTCAAATGCGGAATAATTCATTTCTTTGCCCGCTACAAGCAAGTGTAAGTATCGTTTTACATTTTAAGGGTCTTCATTTTTGTTATGATGCTTATTTTGTGAATATTGCAGACCGGTCAGATTGGTTTTTGGGGAGGTTCAAGTTTTCCCATGAATGTGCCACATGCGTATGCGTATGGGATGTCTCGCCCTCCTACCCAACTTTTGGGGAGCTTCAACTTTTGGAGTGAACAATAGTTCGAACTTTTGGGCAACTGGCTTATAACTGGTTTATATAAATGTTCTTATATAACTCGTCATTTAAAATTATAGATAACTGTATACATTGAGCAACTGGCCTATAACTGGTTCTTTTGTTCATTCTCAGATTGATTTTTGGGGAGGTTCAACTTTTGCCATGAATGTGCCATATGCGTATGCGTATGGGATGCCTCGGCCTCCTACCCAACTTTTGGGGAGCTTCAACTTTTGGCATGAATGAACAAGAACCAATGGTGTTCCAACTTTTGGGGAGCTTCAACTTTTGGAGTGAACAATAGTTCAAACTTTTGGGCAACTGCCTTATAACTGGTTTATATAAATGTTCTTATATAACTCATATTTTCGAATTATAGATAACTGTATACATTGAGCAACTGGCTTATATAACTGGTTCTTTTGTTCATTCTCAGATTGTAACTGAGCTAGCTAGCTGGCAATGATGACTTGGAGTAGGAATAGCTGACTTGGGGGGGAAATGAGGTATGTGGTCTGTGGTTGTCTGTTTGCTCTTTGGTTTTGCTCTAATGCTAAGTTTACAATATAGTGCCACCTCATATTTGCCATATCAGCTCCACCTAAGCAGTTGTAAGTGGGTTGTAATAGTTTGGTAGTAGTCTTAGCATTTCTGTGAAACATATTGATAACTGTATACATTGAGCAACTGGCTTATATAACTGGTTCTTTTGTTCATTCTCAGATTGTAACTGAGCTAGCTAGCTGGCAATGATGACTTGGAGTAGGAATAGCTGACTTGGGGAAATGAGGTCTGTGGCCTGTGGTTGTCTGTTTGCTCTTTGGTTTTGCTCTAATGCTAAGTTTATAATATAGTGCCACCTCATATTTGCCATATCAGCTCCACCTAAGCAGTTGTAAGTGGGTTGTAATGGTTTGGTAGTAGTCTTAGCATTTCTGTGAAACATATTGATAACTGTATAAATTGAGCAACTGGCTTATATAACTGGTTCTTTTGTTCATTCTCAGATTTGATGTGGTCCAACTACTTAATTGTAACTGAGCTAGCTAGCTGGCAATGATGACTTGGAGTAGGAATAGCTGACTTGGCAATGATGATGTGGAAGGCTCAGTCTTTTTAGGGAAGTAATGAGGTCTGTTTGGTTTTTATCTCATAGGTCCCACCTCATCTTTGCCATATTAGTGCCACCTCAGCAGTTGTATCTGGGTTGTAATGTTTTGGTAGTAGTCTTAGCATTTCTAGTTTACTATTTGGTTTATCTGATACTAAACTGTATCCTCTGATACTTGGGTTTGCTGGAAAATGTTTTAGCTGGAAATTAGTATTGATACTATGCCTGAGCCATACCGATATTATGCCATACTGATACTATGCCTGAGCCATACTGAGCTGGAAAATATTTTAGCTGGAAAATGTTTTAGCTGCAAAGAAGAGCATTTTGATACTATGCCTGAGCCACTCTCTGATACTATGTTCTTACTACTATATCAAGCCTCTATACTCCATACTGAGCCAAGCTAAGCTAGCAATGTACAATGTAGGAGGGTCAAGCAGAGAAGTTTATGTCAGGTACTTATCATTGTCATTTTGAGAAATGTTGAGAATCAACAATGGTTCCAAAAGAGCAAGAGGCTATCAACTTTCTGGAGAAGAAGAAGCATAATCCTTCGAGCAACTGATGGTTTTTATCTAATCCTTAGTTCATCTCAAGTTTAATATTTAGAATTAAAAGTGTATTTGATGCTTCCTATTCTATCTAATCCTTAGTTTTTATTGGTTGTTTGGCTTTCTATCTAATCCTTAGTTCTTAAATCATGGTGTTATTGCTGATCTGATCACCATTTGCTTGCAGGAAAGAAGAATTATGCTGGTCCTGGCTTTGATTTTATGAAGCTTGGATTTTATGAACTTACATATATTGACTCTATGTACTAATTTTTTCCCAGGCTACAATGAAATATTATCCAGCTCTGTTCTGTTGATCTATGTTCGGCTGATGTAATTTGTTCCCAGGCTACAATAAAATATTATACAATAATTTTTTTCATGTGTGGATGATGTTTGGATGGGTATGTGTGGTTGTACTATTGATATTTGGATGGGCATGTGTTCATACTGGGAATTATGCTACTCCTAGATGTAATGATGTTTGGATTTTATGCAATACATTTGATGGGTTTAAGATGTGCCTGAATGGGTATTTGATTTTATGGGTATTTGATTTTATGCAATACATTTGATGACCTCTTATTATCTTCATCAAACTGGTCCACAATGTCCATCAGTGTTGGAGATGTCATTTTACACAGAAATGTTTGTCATCATCTATTCAATATGTTCTTTGGAAAGGATAGGAGTATGGAGGCTTTTCGACTGCTCATTTTTCATCATCTGTTCAATATCTTTGGCAAGGATAGGAGTATGGAGGCTCTTTGTCATCATCTGTTCAATATCTTCATCAAACTGGGAATTATGCTGCTCATTTTTCACATACACTATTGCCTTTTCGAAAGTTCCAATAGTGCAAATTTTGCTTCTTTACGAATAACTCTAAATCCATCAACATCACTTTTTAGAAGATCTGCCTGCAAGTTAAATAAGGTGATTAACTACAGAAAACCTTAAAATATATATTGCAAGTATTGAAATTAGAAGAAACATTACTAGATAACTTGCAGACAGACAATTAGAATATGCAGTTCAGTTCTATCATAGCCGCCACTAGGAAATGTGTGAGAGAGATACCATAATGATAGGCATATGCTGAGTAATGTAAAACAGGTTGCCTATGCCCTCTGCCTACAGGTCTGTGTCACCTAATCCACACTTATCATGTACCTCCAATGGAGTTAAACTTATAGATATATCATGTCAACAGCCACTTGGAACTCCTAGCTTGTTGAACAATGCTGCAGATGTTGTATTGACAGTACCCAAGTTAGGCATATGACCCAAGACATGCAAAGTTCAACAACAGTTCCGACACCAGACGTTCAATAAAATAGAAAATGGTAATTATATTAACACAAACATATTATACAATGCCAAAATATTAGAGTTTTGAGACAATTGAACCGAGAGGTTTTTAGTCATTATAATACAATTACTAAATCTTAAATCCTTCATATTACTAAATCTTAAATCTCCCAATTTTTTTCAAAATGGAACCATATACTTCGACTTGACGTTGCGCTACACGATGTTCAATTTCAACTTCAAATAGGATCTCCTTCATGATATCCTTGTCCTGTCCCGAAGAACTAGTAGCCCCATCATCTACTAGTTTCTGGTTCTTCTTTGTCTTTGAAGCCTTAGATTTTTGCATCCAATCAATATATTCACAACCTGGATTTTCCCTCTACACATATTAAACAAACAAATTATAATTGTAATCACAGTTACACATAAATAATAATTGACCTTTTGTGAACAAAGTAAAAAAAATTTACTTACACTAGTAGATGATGGACAACAATAGAATTTTTGTCCTAAGCTCATAGGCATCTTCGATGTTCTTATTTTGCAAAAGCCGGCTTTGCAACGACAAAACCGAAGTTCATCCGTCCAACACCAAAAATCACATCCATCATTCTATGTAAATCAAAATAAGAACAATCAAAAAATTATTTCAATTTTGCAAAAATTTAAATAATGATCTAAACTACAAAAAAAATTCATACCTCCTTTGCACATTTCAGAAATTTGCGACCACGATTCCAAGGGGTATTTGCAGTGAGTAATTTGCACATAGAAGTAACTTCACAATAACATGGGATCTTCGCAAGATCCTGTTCAACTTCAGTTGCTTCATTTTGTGCCATTTGGGAGCCTAAACATGTTAGGACATTAGGATTTCAATATGCTAAACTAAACATTAGAATTTACTAAAGCTTTGAAATAACAGAAAATAAAATTTATTTACCATCATCCAATGTCTAATATGATCGAAGAAGGGTTTGTGTGAATTCAGTAAGGCATGCATCCACCACCTAGGTAATTTCAGAAGTATTCTAATACTATATAGCTCCTTATACTAAGAACAAGAGGGGTTTGTAAGAAAATAAAAATAAAACCCTCATTTCAGAAATAAAAACTCTAATTTCAAAATCTAAAGTTCAAAATCATAACCCTAATTTCAGAATCAACTTACTAACGGAATCCTAGTTTACAAATTTCAGTTTTATCTTGTTTAAATTTTCATTTTTCCCTTATTTCAGTTTCCCCTTAGTTTATCATTTTGAACTTTAGATTCCGTTTTGTAAACTAGATTCCGTTAGTAAACTAGGATTCCGTTTTGATGTTGATTCTGAAATTAGGGTTATGATTAGATTTTTTATTTCTGAAATGAGGGTTTTATATTTTTTTTCTTGCTAACCCTTCTTCAGGGAAAAAAGTACATCGTGCCCTAGTTTCAGTGGTAGACGGAGGGAGCAGAGAAGAAGAAGATAAAGAAGTACCTGTTTCTTCTTCTGGCCGTATTGTTAGGTTCAAGAGAGGTTGAATGAGGTCGTTGTCGTCGTCGTCGAGGAGTGAGGTCGCCATCGTGCCCTAGTTTCATGCCGTAATGTTAAGTTCAAGAGAGAGAGAGAGAGAGAGATACACAGAGAGAGAGAATGCTTAGGTGAGAGAGAGAAGTACCCGTAGAGAGAGATACACACAGAGAGAGAGAGAGTGCTTAGGTGAGAGAGAGAAGTACCCGTCGGGGAGAAATGAGGAACCCTAATTTCCTTCGTTTGGGGGAGAAATGAGGTCTGTGGGTTTGGGGAACGAAATGAGCTCTGTGGTTGTCTGTTTGCTCTTTGGTTTGGTTTTGTCTAATGCCACCTCATATCTGCCACATCAGCTCCACCTAAGCAGTTGTAAGTGGGTTGTAATGGTTTGGTAGTAGTCTTAGCATTTCTGGTGCAAGAGTCATTGGTAGACTAGTAGGTCCAGGCTCCTACACCTATTTTAGTCACACAACTAGCTAACACATACACCAATTATTTTAGCTAGCACACATGTTAGCACAAAGCTATTTTAACTAGCCCATGTTAGCTACTGTTTATGTATCTGACCATTCTTCATTTTCCTATTAAATATACTCATGCTATTTAAATAAAAAAAGGTTTATGGAATAAATCTGTACTACATGGTTCTGAATTTCGACCATAACTAGATTACCTAAGCTATCCTTATTCATGAGCTTTAGAAATGGGCAGAAAGCTCACCCCAGGTTAATGATGAAGGCACAGGGAAAGGTAGCTCTTGGTGCTGACACAAAGACGGTGCAGTCGGCCGGGTGCAGCTTCGTCGGTCACCTGAGAGTGCACAGAGGTTGCTAGAGTGCTGAGGGCATGGTCAGGCGGCACCGAAGAAGGAAGCCGGTGCTGGGAGCGCTCGGTGGATAGCTTACGGGAGTGAAAAGGAAAGTGAGAATGGAGTTTAGTGTAAACGAAGATACAAAGGGTGCTTGTAAACACCCTGATTTTTAGAATTTAATTTAACATTTTATTAATTATTATTGTAGAAACATTTTCATTATTTTTAGTTAATTATAATAAATGTTCTTTCATGGATATATATTTTTGTGTATTAAATTAATTATTAAAATTGTACAAAATATATATTTTTGGGTGTATAATTAATAATAGAGTATTGTGTAATTTTTCTGGAATTTATTGGGCTCAATTTTTTTTTATAGCTAATTGAATTGTTATAATTAAACCAACCTAAACCAACTCAAACCAAATCAAACTGAACCAAACCGAACCAAATTGAATCAAACCAACCCAACCTATACAAAATTGGACCCGGATCCTACCCGATCCGTACCCGCAGACCCGAAACCCGATCCGCCCCTTCACCTTTAGAAACATCCCCCGACTCATCCCTTCCCCTCCCCCAAAACCGCCGCCGACCGACCACTTCAGCTCCCCGTAACTTCCACCTCGGCAGCCTATAACACCCCTAGCTTACCATCTCCACCACCATCAACCCCTCTCTCAATCCCGACCATCGTCGCCGCCGTCAGCCGCCAGACCACCGCGCGCCACCGCCACAAAGTAGCCGCTGTCCAACATCTCGAGCAGCAGTGACGAGGTACTCTACTTCCCACCCTCGTATCTCCCTGCATATTAATCCAAACTTCGATCTGTCAAATCCTATGCGAAGACTACATGACCCTCTTGAGCTCTGTGAAATTAGTTTGGTGTATCGTGTCCTGTGTCGGTCGTAATTCGTGACGCAAAACAGGAAAAAATGACCCAATTTGTAGTTCAGAAAACTGTCCCAAACACCCATGTTCATGGCCGTTTTTCTTCCAACCTAGATAATATTTTTAAATTACACTTGAACAGTAATTTAGACTACATAAACGAGATTTAATCTCTTTAATTAGTTTATTTTAATTTATTTTATGCTGTGATTTATTCGTGGTTGAAGTTGAAAAAAAAATTAATTTTTTAAACCCAAATTTTTTTGAAACGGGGTACGTTCCACTAAACGAGGCAACTTTGTTGTATGAAAATTGCATCAAAAGATGCGTATCATCAACATGGCCGTGTGAGAATTTGCAAAAGTTGATTTGGATGTGTGTACACACCGGAATCAACGCGTATCCGTCGAAAAATCTCGTATCGACCTGTTCTGACACTCATCATAATTTTATGTGTGCTTGTAGTTTCACAACGAAACTTGTACCATTGGATTCATAGCGTTACGCTGGTCATGTGATCCAAGTTTGGTTCAATTCTGAAAATGTTGATGAAACTCCGTTTTCGTGGGCCCAACGGTTTCACTTGACGGACAATTTTGTGATCGGCTCATCGGAATTCAGTTCTGGATATTTCGTTGGGTTCGTATCATCATTCTGGACTCGTAGATACTAATTTTAACAAATTTGGAAAAATTTGTCTCGGGCACATTTTTTTGTGTGAAGTGGGCCACATGTGAACCCCGCTTTGACCAGAAACTGTCAATTCTGCCTCTGTGTTTAAATTGGACTTATGGATAGTCAATTCTAGCTATTTCATGTATTCTGAGAGTGATGGTAATATTTGTTTCAGCATCCGGAGGCGTACATGGAGATTTTACTTTTACAGGAGAAATTGAAGGAATTCAGAACCCAGGCAAGTGTACATAGCCAAACTTGCAGTAGTTCCTTTGATATTAATTGCTTGAGTTATTTATATATATACTTTTGTATTGTACCTGTTCAACTTAGGATCGTGAGACGTTGCTTAGCGTCCAAGCAAGATTCGGATGTCGATGTCGTACGCGGAGTCGTGTAACGTCACTTAGAGAGTTGATACCACGATCCTATATTTTTATATGCTTATTTTACCAAGTACGTCATATCATAGGACACTTGACACTATTCATAAAACAAAATCTTTCCTGAGTTATTCATGGTAATTCTATATAGGTTTACAGGATTCGTGACGTAAGTCTTGCATATACATAGATATTATCATGACTCGCTGTACTAGCTAGAGGTCATGATCTTGCGTGTTATGGACATGAGACGTCGTGGACATGAGACGTGTGATAACATTGGGTGGGGAGAGACACACAGGCTGCAGGCTGATTACATAAATATATACTTATTATTGAGGTGCTTTAGTCTCTGTTCCAGATCTTGGCCCATTACGTGATATTACTACTACCGGCTCCCCGACACAGAGCTTGTAGTGGTCTCAGCCTGAGTACTAGTGATGCTCTTATTTGCATTTCACATAGCTGGTTATATAGCATGCCCTGAGGATCTATTTTTATATACTGTATTTTATTTGGCTTGAGTTATTCTTGTACCTTGCTATGTCCCCTGAGGACCTGGATCCGGATTGTCCCCAGGTACAGCAGAGGAGGAATACCCCGAAATATACGGGACAAGAGTTGACGCTGGAGTAGTACTGGCACCAGAGGACGAGATTGTGCTAGATGATTTCTTCTGAGTATTCTGTTACATACTCAGTTATTTTTGCTTTCAGTTATTTCATATCTTGACTCTTGGATTTATGTATTAACTTATTATCGGGTTGTTCTCCGAAACACTTTTTATTTGGACTTGTTGATGGACTATGTTTCTTTATCTTGATTAGTCTATCATATTAAATTGTGTTTACTTTCTGTGGATGAGATTAGAATTAGACTGTGACATGTATCGTAGACCATTGTGTTTATTTTACAGCTTAAGTGCACTATAACGAGTCCATTAAATTGGGTTTGCCCATTGGAGTTGTGCTGCTGGCCATTGCCACGTGGCTAGTCCCTCAGTATTTTGGGACTGGGGCATGACATGGTTTTTGTGGTGGCCCATGCAGGTCTACGACTATATTGCTTCGATTTTAACTAAGGAACCGAGCAAGCCTGCAATTAGGATAGGATAAATTATAGGATCTCATCCACTTGATGATCTGTTCTTGATCTCTATATCGACTTTGAAATAATTTTTTGACTTGCATCATGTCTTGATTCCTCTGTGCGATTCTCATAGTTTACTTAAAATACAAAGTAATGGACCCACGAGCCGGCGATGAAACTCCCGTAGGTACACCATAAGGTGTTGTGGTCACCTACGACGATTGAGTGACACCATTGGGTGGAGATCCATCCGCTCAACAAAGCAATCAAGCAGATCAACACGCCTCAAGGTTCCGGTGAGACGATATTCCACCACTGCCGCAGTTTAGTCCACCAATGCCCGTTTTTCCACCAGGACAGGCTATGGACGGACAACAGATGTTCCAAATATTCTACGCAATGATGCAAGCCCAACAGTAGGTTCATCAAGAGGCTCAGCATCACGAGACAGAGAACTTGAGGAACAGCCTAGTAACAGCACTAGAGCAGGCGAACCCACTAGCTAGGCGACCATCGACGAGATCTATTACTGATTTTCGCCAGCTGAAGTCCCGTATCTTTTCTGTCAAGGAGAAGCCCACTGAAGTTCATTAGTGGCTCACAAACACTCAACTCCAGTTGGAAGCAGTTGAGCTTCCGAGGGAGCGTTGGATGACTGCCGTCAGGATGCAGTTGATAGGCAATGCACATCATTAGTGGCTATCTGAGGAGAGACGGCTCGAACCGAACCGAGTCACTTAGGAGGAGTTCTCTAGACTCTTCCAGGAGATGTATATTCCAGCCATTGCCAGAGCGGAACTTAGAGATAAGTTTAACCGCCTCATTCAAGGCAACATGACGGTAGAAGAGTACAATGCAGAGTTCATCTGTTTGAGTCGCTTCCTCCCTACTCTGATTCCGACAGAAGAGAAAAAGGCGGAGAAGTTCTTCGACGGACTTAGCTTTGAGCTACAGAGATTGATCGAATCCGTTGCACCTACTTCATACACGGACGTCCTTGTTGTCCGTCACTTTAATACTTGTCCCAAGGAGTAGACTTTGACCCTGAGCATGCGGCCTAGGGACATATGTTGCCGGACTCTATATGCGGCCAAGTGGTTCATGCGGCCCTGACTCCATATGCGGCTAAGTGGTTCATGCGACCCTGATTTCATATGCAGCCATGACTTCACATGCGGCCTAAAGACATATGTGGCCCGGACTTCATATGCGGCTTTGATTATTTTGATTGAATGTTTTTCTTATTCTTTTATGATTTATAATTGGGTTAATGTTTGTGTTATGATTCTAAGGAATAATGGATTTAGTAACCAGACCTCGTGCCAGACATGACCATGAGCTAAGATTGGTTATGAACATGGCATGAGTTGAACTAAAATTTTAGTATGAACCAGACTAAGTGGATAGTGACTAACCGAATATGTGCATGACATAAGCATTCGTGTTACAATGTGATCTTGATTCATGTGACCCAATGTATAATTAGTAATTGGACTCGAATATTGTATCCGTGCTGATACAAATTATTGTCTGAAAGTATATATGATCGGATGTGCGTCGAGGTGCGACATACCGTGTCACGTGTTAAGTGATTTATATTTGTGTTGTGCATCGAGAATGCCTCCAAATCTCCTGAATACGTGATATTATATATACATACTACTTTTCCCCAGCACGGGCATGATAAGCTAGTCGAGTACCAAAGCGTGGCTAGAATATTGGTTGATTAAATGTTGCATACACGCTCGGGTGAATCCAGATTTGACTTCCATGGATTCGTATCTAGCGTGCCCGAACTTTGTAGGACATCTTAAGAAAAATTATCATGTGACAACGCCTTGAGATTTTGAACATAATATAGGGCTAATTAGGTAACTAAAAGTGATAGTAACAATTTGAGGGAACAGTATCCCGAGATCATGCCAACGAACCTCCCTACAGAGATTCATTTAAAGTGCGCTGTGGGCTGGCCACCACAGATACTGTATATCATCTGCCTTAGTGGAGTGCAGTATCCGACCTATTATTATACTGAGCCACTGTTTTACTATAAGAACATTGGAACCGCAAATACCGTATTTTTAGCGCAGTGGTTCTACGGAGAACTGGTGCATCTCGTGTAATACTTGTTTTATTCATCTATTGTCTCGGTTAGCTCATGTTCGACAATGACGTTGTAAAACCCCTATTTCTAAAAACCGTATTTATTATTATTTTTATTAATTAATAATTTAATTGTAGTAATTAGGCCTAAATAGGAGAAATAGATTTTTAATAATTTTTATGTTAGGTGTTCGGGCACTTAGAGGACTTGTGGGACCATCAGGAAATTTTCGGAATTTATTCCGTGTAGGAGACCCCTTAAGCAGTTGCTAGCTTAACGATGTGCATTACCCTAAGCTATAATTTTTCTTATGAGTATATATATATATATATATATATATATATATATATATATATATATACAAATATATATATATGTATATATATTTCATAAAGAAAGAAAGAAAAAGAAAGAAATTAAATAAGTTTATAATAATAATACTAATATTAATAACAATAATGATAATGTTAATAATAATGCAAATTACTTTTCCCTTTAGTTTGCTACCAAACACTTGCTGAATGCTAAGCCGCCCTAAGCAACTTAGAATTTCTAACTTCATTCACGCGGCCATAAGGGACCCGCCCCTTGTCATCAGCACTTAACCCAACAGCATTTTGCTTCACCCAAAACCCTTTGGCCGCGATCCGCACCCCCTCTCAATCTTAATATATAATATATATATATATATATAGTTAGCTCTAAAACCCTAACCTAAAACTCCAGACTTCCTCTTCCCATCTAGAGCCGTCACCGTAACCAGAGAAGCCTCCCCAAGCCATCCAACCATCCCGTCGACGCCGACATCGCGAACTGCAGTTTCCCACTCGAGGCACCTTCGCTCCGGCGTGATTTCCCGTTGACTCGCTCTACCAAACGCGGTTCCGTTTTCATAGGTATGATCTTCCCTCAACCCTCTCCAATATTTGTTTTATAGTCAACCTCGGAAAACGTGTGGCCCTAGGTGAAAAACAGCGTCCAAAGTGGATGGACAGACAGAATTCTGCAATCGCAGAATTCCAGATTGACCACCCATATTGCCGAGTTCGTATCTCCCACCACAGAGATCCGAATTCGGTGATTCTTTTTGATACCTGTAGATTACATGACCTAGTTTATTTTCTGTATTATAACTTTGTGCTATTAGTTGCTGTGGACAAAAATATATTCGTCACAAAACTGCGCGCACCCACTTTTTCCGGTTTTCCAAAAGTTGGAGATCGGAGCGCGCCCCGCCAAACGGGACCGCCAAACGGGACCTATTAGTTGCCGTGCCAAGTGTACCAAATGGTGCACGCAGCATAACGGGACACGTAAAAATTTGTGGGGACTGATTCGGACGCGTGTGCGCGCCGGAATCAGGCCGTATCCGCGGACACATTTCGTGTCGCCACTTTTGTGGAACTCGCGAGTATTTTGTGCACGCATGTCAGAATGCGACGAAACTTGCGCCACTGGACTCGTGGTAACGCGCTGGTCCTGTGACCCAATTTTCACGCATTTCTGAGACGGTTGACCAGATCGCCAATTGGCGGGCCCCATAGTTGACTATTGGACAAAATTGAGTTCGGCCCATCGGAATTCACATTTGGACATACCGTTGGGTTCGTATTGACATTTAGAGTTGTTTGACCTATAGTTTGTCCCATTTAGGGACTGTTACCCTTGGCACGCTTTTCGGTGCAAAGTGGGCCACATGTGGACCCCACTTTTACCCGAAATTACCATTTTGCCCCTGTGTCCAAATTGGACGAAAGGGATGTGCTTTTTAGCTATTTTGCTCATTCTGGGAACGTTGGTGATGTTTATTTCAGCATCCGAAGACGTTCATTCTGAGGCCGTAGCTTCTGACTCTTGGTATTGACATTGGGACACTACATTTTGCAGCTTCTTGCCAGGCAAGATACCTTGCCAAATTGTTTACAGTGCTTTGCATGCTATTTATATTTATATTTATTTATTTTATTTTTGTATAGTTCTTGCATGTGTAGTTTTCTTTCAGTCATTACTATGTATTAGATATATTGACACACACATGACACTTAGTATCATAGAGGACAATTATTAGGCGTATGGGCTTTTAACCACTCTGGTAACACCGTAGTCACTAGCACGCACTATGGTGGGTCGTGTCCGATGGTCGCTACCCCCGAGGTATGTCGATTGATGGAGTCCGAGGGTCGCTACCCCCGAGGTATGTCGGCTGATGATGTTCATGGACGAGCGTGAGGTTGTGAGGATTAGATCGAGTAGCCTACCCTTGCCCATACGTCGAAAAGTTGTCCTCACTTGCATTCATATAGATTGTCTTGTACAGCGTACTTATTTATTTTCACATTATATGCATGTTTACTGTATTCAAGTTGGCTCGTATTTTCTGTATCTTGTTACGTCCCTCTGAGGACCTGGTCCTCTGCCAGGTGTATCTGCTCTTGAGTATTTGCAGGAGTACGGGCCTGGACCTGACGCATTCCTTTCTGTCGAGGAGGTCTTACCTTCTGAGCATCGTTGATTATCTAGCGATGGATTCTTTTAGCTGATACACTTCTGTCTTCACATTATTTTATATTGGAGATTTTATACTCCTCTCTCATTTTAGTTTTGGAATAGTCATTGGTAGTGGATTTGTCTCCACCCGACTATTATTTTCTAGATATTTCAGACTCCTTATTCTAGCTTAGTATTTCTTTTCTATGACTTGTTGTGTGGATGAGATTAGCATATCTGTGACTTGTGATATTATTTATACCACATGTGAGTTTATATTCATATTACAGCGTACGTATGGGTTATGGTTTCCATATATTGGAGTTGCCATATCCATGCGGCTGGCATGCTTACGTGTTCCTAGTCCTACGTATTTGGGACTGGGGTGTGACATGTTTTTGTGGTGGCCCATGCAGGTCGAGTTAGCCGTTTCGGTTACGTCACTGTACCGAGCGGGCCTGTACCTAGGATTAGAATTTTAGATCTCATCCACACTTGACTATAACTTACCTTCCTTCCAACATGTCTTACTTAAGTTCTTGCATCCTGCTTGATTCATGTACTCTTCTTAATCCTTCGTCCATCTCTTGCAGAGAGATGAATTTGAATAACGGGCATGCCGCCACCGGGGACAACACGTCTCCAGGGGACGACGACCAATCACTAGGAGTGACCTCAACGACACCTCTTCTTCCCGGACCGGATGGATCGACTAGCAATCCAATCCTATCAACCCCTTCCACGATACCTAATGGGACTTTTCCAGCTCCACTAGCACCGCAAGATGGCCAAGCGCAGCTGTTCCAACTCTTCCAGATGATAATGCAAGAACAGAGGCAGCAAACAGCAGAGCAGAGGCAGCAAACAGCAGAGCAGAGGCTAGAATTTCTGGCAGCACTTGAGAGAATGGCTGCACTAGCCCCTAAACCAACCCAGGCACTAGTTTCAGTACCACAAGCTCGGATTGGTTCAGTCAAGGACTTTGTGCAGATGGGCCCTAAGCCATATAAGGGTAATGAGAGCCCAGAGGAGACCACGAACTGGATTGCCAATACCAAGAAGTTGTTAGAGGCATCACAATTACCTTCTGACCTATGGATGATAGGCGTGAGGACTCAGTTAGAAGGCAACGCGCATCACTGGTGGGAATCAATGGAGCGCCAGATGGGTACGCGTCAGACTTGGGAACAATTTTTGGAATGCTTTGAGAGGAAGTACTTCCCGGATACTGTAAGAGACGCATTGTACGATCAGTTCCTCCATCTAGAGCAAGGGGACAAGACGGTTGATGAGTACGACGCAGAATTTAGTCGTCTCAGTAAGTATGGCACAGTCCTAATACCTAATGACTTGGAGAAGGCTAAGAGGTTTCACCGCGGGCTGACTCAAGAGCTCCAGCACTACACTAGCTCCCAGTCCCGGATCTCTTATGCCGAGCTATTGACAGAGGCCAGGATCCAGGAGGCCATCAGCAAGGGAAACGGAATTCAACAGAGAATTTATCAGGGACCAGTAAGGATACAACAAGGAGGACCCATTCGACACCCTTTGACACGCCAGCAATCAGATAGTACTGCACCATATCCAACCAAGGAGCTCCGTACTTGTCACTATTGCGGAAGGACAGGTCATATTCTAAGAGACTGTCATCGTCGATTGAGGTTGTGCATGATATGTGGATCAAGTCACCATCAAGCCCGAGAATGTCCTAAACAGAACCAGAGACCTATGGCATTAGAATCAGGAACACCGCATACACCCTCAAGTACAGAAGACCAAAGGGACTCACCACTGCTTCTACAGTCTGCACAAATGGAGGGGACTAGGCCCCAGTTGAACAACCAAGGACAAGGCCAAGCACTCATTATGACAAGTATGGGAGAGCAGACACATGAAGCCGTAGATACAGGTACGACCTTTTAGTTATAATTGCCTTTGCATACTCATAACCCCATTGTGACACAAGCTCTTGGATGCACAAATAGATATAGAATTATATATATGGTAGTCTAGCAGTTATGAAGATATATTTCTATTCTATCCAGATGGCATACACGCGATGCTAATGGATGACGGGAGTAGCAGTAGTAGTATTCTTCCCCTATCCTTATCTCGCCCTCTTGGGTGACTCATCTCCTCCTTTTATATTCATTCCTTATCTCGTGCGTAACTCTTCCTATCATAGTCATATCTTTCGTGCCATTATGAATTGTTGATTTACGTCAACCTCACCCCTATTTTGTAGTTAGACATAAATGTGTTAGTAATGCTTGATAACTAAGGATGAGTTCTTAATATATATATGCACTATAGCAATATCTGTATTCTTTAGTAGTTTAACCCTTAAGTAGCACCATGTAGCCTAGTAGAAATTGTTAGATCATTTGAGCTAGATCATACCCTTAATAGTTAGTCAAGACCTTAAGTGTTCCCTAAAACTTAGACTATGCCTAGGAAAGAGTTGAAGGCACTTGTTACGAACTGATGACTATGACAAATCGCTGGCAAGGTAGCGACAGTTGCCGCCAGACGATTATGGTAGAGTAGTCGAATTACTTGCAGCCATACTGGCCAGGTGGCGAGGCAGAATTAGACTATGATACTTGACGGTTATGGGAAAAAGTCATAGTTATGAGATTCCAGACAGGTATCCCAAGATTCTCGACCCAATAATTATAATTGCCTTACAATCTAGACAATAGCTTCAAAGAAGGTGACCACTAGTAGAATTCTTGTAAGTTGGGTAGTGTAGTCAAGTTAGAGGATGATAGAATAGTGTATGGACAATAGATGAGAAAGTGTTAGAATGGCAGACCATGAGTTTTAGGAGTCCTACTAGATACCAATGTAGTGTAATAGTTATAGTTATCATTATGAATATGGGTTAGTGTCAATTTCGAGGACGAAATTTTTGTAAGTTGGGTAGAATGTAAAACCCCTATTTCTAAAAACCGTATTTATTATTATTTTTATTAATTAATAATTTAATTGTAGTAATTAGGCCTAAATAGGAGAAATAGATTTTTAATAATTTTTATGTTAGGTGTTCGGGCACTTAGAGGACTTGTGGGACCATCAGGAAATTTTCGGAATTTATTCCGTGTAGGAGACCCCTTAAGCAGTTGCTAGCTTAATGATGTGCATTACCCTAAGCTATAATTTTTCTTATGAGTATATATATATATATATATATATATATATATATATATATATATATATATATATATATATATATATATATATATATATATATATATACAAATATATATATATGTATATATATTTCATAAAGAAAGAAAGAAAAAAAAGAAATTAAATAAGTTTATAATAATAATACTAATATTAATAACAATAATGATAATGTTAATAATAATGCAAATTACTTTTCCCTTTAGTTTGCTACCAAACACTTGCTGAATGCTAAGCCGCCCTAAGCAACTTAGAATTTCTAACTTCATTCACGCGGCCATAAGGGACCCGCCCCTTGTCATCAGCACTTAACCCAACAGCATTTTGCTTCACCCAAAACCCTTTGGCCGCGATCCGCACCCCCTCTCAATCTTAATATATAATATATATATATATATATATATATATATATATATAGTTAGCTCTAAAACCCTAACCTAAAACTCCAGACTTCCTCTTCCCATCTAGAGCCGTCACCGTAACCAGAGAAGCCTCCCCAAGCCATCCAACCATCCCGTCGACGCCGACATCGCGAACTGCAGTTTTCCACTCGAGGCACCTTCGCTCCGGCGTGATTTCCCGTTGACTCGCTCTACCAAACGCGGTTCCGTTTTCATAGGTATGATCTTCCCTCAACCCTCTCCAATATTTGTTTTATAGTCAACCTCGGAAAACGTGTGGCCCTAGGTGAAAAACAGCGTCCAAAGTGGACGGACAGACAGAATTCTGCAATCACAGAATTCCAGATTGACCACCCATATTGCCGAGTTCGTATCTCCCACCACAGAGATCCGAATTCGGTGATTCTTTTTGATACCTGTAGATTACATGACCTAGTTTATTTTCTGTATTATAACTTTGTGCTATTAGTTGCTGTGGACAAAAATATATTCGTCACAAAACTGCGCGCACCCACTTTTTTCGGTTTTCCAAAAGTTGGAGATCGGAGCGCGCCCCGCCAAACGGGACCGCCCCGCCGTGTGCCAAGTGTACCAAATGGTGCACGCAGTATAACGGGACACGTGAAAATTCGTGGGGACTGATTCGGACGTGTGTGCGCGCCGGAATCAGGCCGTATCCGCGGACACATTTCGTGTCGCCACTTTTGTGGAACTCGCGAGTATTTTGTGCACGCATGTCAGAATGCGACGAAACTTGTGCCACTGGACTCGTGGTAACGCGCTGGTCCTGTGACCCAATTTTCACGCATTTCTGAGACGGTTGACCAGATCGCCAATTGGCGGACCCCACAGTTGACTATTGGACAAAATTGAGTTTGGCCCATCGGAATTCACATTTGGACAT
This sequence comes from Iris macrosiphon, assembly GCA_036927795.1. Lineage (NCBI taxonomy): Eukaryota > Viridiplantae > Streptophyta > Magnoliopsida > Asparagales > Iridaceae > Iris > Iris macrosiphon. The sequence continues at coordinate 1,932,930 of JAYESA010000013.1, forward strand.
ACCGTTGGGTTCGTATTGACATTTAGAGTTGTTTGACCTATAGTTTGTCCCATTTAGGGACTGTTACCCTTGGCACGCTTTTCGGTGCAAAGTGGGCCACATGTGGACCCCACTTTTACCCGAAATTACCATTTGCCCCTGTGTCCAAATTGGACGAAAGGGATGTGCTTTTTAGCTATTTTGCTCATTCTGGGAACGTTGGTGATGTTTATTTCAGCATCCGGAGACGTTCATTCTGAGGCCGTAGCTTCTGACTCTTGGTATTGACATTGGGACACTACATTTTGCAGCTTCTTGCCAGGCAAGATACCTTGCCAAATTGTTTACAGTGCTTTGCATGCTATTTATATTTATATTTATTTATTTCATTTCTGTATAGTTCTTGCATGTGTAGTTTTCTTTCAGTCATTACTATGTATTAGATATATTGACACACACATGACACTTAGTATCATAGAGGACAATTATTAGGCGTATGGGCTTTTAACCACTCTGGTAACACCGTAGTCACTAGCACGCACTATGGTGGGTCGTGTCCGATGGTCGCTACCCCCGAGGTATGTCGATTGATGGAGTCCGAGGGTCGCTACCCCCGAGGTATGTCGGCTGATGATGTTCATGGACGAGCGTGAGGTTGTGAGGATTAGATCGAGTAGCCTACCCTTGCCCATACGTCGAAAAGTTGTCCTCACTTGCATTCATATAGATTGTCTTGTACAGCGTACTTATTTATTTTCACATTATATGCATGTTTACTGTATTCAAGTTGGCTCGTATTTTCTGTATCTTGTTACGTCCCTCTGAGGACCTGGTCCTCTGCCAGGTGTATCTGCTCTTGAGTATTTGCAAGAGTACGGGCCTGGACCTGACGCATTCCTTTCTGTCGAGGAGGTCTTACCTTCTGAGCATCGTTGATTATCTAGCGATGGATTCTTTTAGCTGATACACTTCTGTCTTCACATTATTTTATATTGGAGATTTTATACTCCTCTCTCATTTTAGTTTTGGAATAGTCATTGGTAGTGGATTTGTCTCCACCCGACTATTATTTTCTAGATATTTCAGACTCCTTATTCTAGCTTAGTATTTCTTTTCTATGACTTGTTGTGTGGATGAGATTAGCATATCTGTGACTTGTAATATTATTTATACCACATGTGAGTTTATATTCATATTACAGCGTACGTATGGGTTATGGTTTCCATATATTGGAGTTGCCATATCCATGCGGCTGGCATGCTTACGTGTTCCTAGTCCTACGTATTTGGGACTGGGGCGTGACAGACATGATATGAGGATACCTATTATACATTATTCTGAGGATATCTATTATGCATTATTCTGATATAAACTCAGACTCCACAAATAGCAACCCGTAGAAGTGATTGGCCGATATAAGAAAATGGACTTGGTTGCGATTGTATTATTCGGTTAGTAGCCCAGGAAGATGGACTATCATAGTGTGATGGTTCAACCATTGTTCTTGTTTGGTTGTAGGGTTGGGCCTTTGCGTTAGGGTATGCCATGAACCTAAGTTACGACACTGAACCTATGTATTATTATATAATTTTTTTTTCCATTTCGTTCTTCCTTTGTGGTACTTGCTATTTGGGGTCTAACCCCACTGGTTTTGCATTGTCAGGTTCCGAGCCAGCACCCGAGGATCCGGTGTACTATCCCCCAACTCATGGCGCGTACCAGAAACATGGTCGCAGAGGATAACGAGTAGATTTTCTTATTTTTCTGCTCGTCATTGTACATTTACTTCTTTTGGGTATTTAGCCACCGGCACCTGTTAGCCATCACGTCTGGACATTTAGTCTCCTTACACGATTCTATTAAATCAGACTGCAGCTGATCACTGTCATATACTTTTGTTACTCTTTCAGCTTCTTATTTTGTATAGCTGGTCTCTAGAACATTTTTAGAAAGTGTTTGTGATGCCTTATTGCTCTATCATATATGCTCTATGTTTACTGTTTCTTGTTTGAATGATTGAGACATAGAAGTTCTTGGCTATAGGAGACTTGATTGTAGCATGCACCCCTTGTCTTATTACAGTCGTGATCGTCGTACGATGTATAGTACCTTGTATATGGTAGCTGACCATGTCCGTCTCTGTATTCCGGTACTGAGGCGTGACAATATAGGATCACTTGTAATAGATAGTGTCACGACCCGCACCCGGTTTAGGGGCGCGAGAGCGTGGGTACGTCCAGCCTACGCCGCAGCATCGGCGGTAGAGCGCTGTCTAGGTCAAGTACTATCTAAATAATCTCACACTAGTATCCAACTCCATAAGGAGACACGGATAACACTATAAAATGAACAACATACTCAATCACAACTACAGCACGATAAGAATTTGAAGAAACAAAAGAATACAACACAAGTCTACTGACAAAATAATCATACCTGAAATCAGTAACAACCAATCCCCAAGTGTCAGAAACAAGTCCACTAAGGTCACAGTCTGGAAAAATATTTTCCAGTCAGGAAGGAGCAAAGTACATCTCTAAATAGCAGTTCTATATAAATGACATAAACTATGTAGCAGTTCTAGATGGAAATATACCAGATGCATGTATAGGTACGAGAAATGTACAATGAAAGAAATACTGGAAATACTGTAAGTAACTGCAGAAAAAGAAACAATATGTCCATGAGCAAGAAACCTATGACTAAGTGTGTAAGTACTAGCTTTAACATGTGATCGGCTTGGGAACATGATCAGGCTGGTTACATGTGATTAGCTATGATTCACGAAGGTCAGGCTAACCGTTGGTTAGCTATGATGCATGTAGAGGTCAGGCTAATCACACGTAACAGCTATGAGGCACGGAGATGGTCAGGCCGTACCCGACGTGAGACGTGGGATGAGCTATGATGCATGAAAAGTTGGATATGATCACATATCTACACTAAAATACTCCCCACCCCCGACTGGTATAGTAGATCCAATCATGGTACGCTATGGCACGGGATTCCCTAGGGAGGTAGCAATTCTCCCCGGGTCTCAGTGTCTGTACATGCACAAGATATCAAGGAAACAAGTCTTGTGTAAGCTACACCATGAATAAGGAATAACATCTCATGACGAGATCCGTGTATACCAATCCGTGTAACCAACGTGTCAGGAACATGAATATTTACACTAGATACAGTGAACATAGGAGATATCATAAATTAGAAACTAATCAGAGAATGTACTCGCCTTGGGTCCTTAGCTGGTAAAACCAATGTCCTGTCTCAGAGTATCGTCTGGAGGAACCAACAGTCCTAAAATATATCAAATACAACATTTGCATCAGGTGCTACACTAACACATCACAAATACATGAACTCAGGGGCTCTATCAGGTATGGCACTAGTCAACTAGGGTCCTAGTAATTTACCAATTAATAAATAATTTAATACATATATATATATAGTTATTCCAAAGTATACAAAATATGTATAACTGTATGTACATAAGTGGAAATATATTTTATTTATGAAAAATATACATCACCCATTATTTAAGAATATATACATTTATACATTTATATACACTAAATAAAGATATATTCATACCCTATATGTACACAAGTATATATATATATATCAAATATACGTTTTTATACCAAAATACGTTTTTATTAAACATATACCCATACAAAATATATATATATACACTAAATAGAAATACACTATATACATTAACATATATATATACTAAGAAATATTTATGCTAAATTACATTTTAGTACTTGTATACACATACACAAATACGCAATACACAAATACATTAAATACCTACATACATACTTATACAATTAATTATTAATAAAATAAATAATATACATATCTTTAATTAACATTACTAATGTATTTATATACTATGCATATTCAAGTATTAACATTTATTTAAATAAGTACTTATACATCTACATATCATTATATATATACTCATGTGTATATGCATATTCTTGAACAATAATTACAAATAAAAGTTTATTTATAAAAATCTAGAATTTATGTAAAAGCCAATATATTTTTACATCTATATTAAAAATTGGTTACCAGCCCAATTAAACAATTTTGATCTCATTTTCATTATTGTAATTATTTCTTTAAATAATAATATAACCCAAAAATATTATAGTTGTTCACGTAATCAAAATCCTATATTTAATACATACTAAATTTTACACATAATAAATAACTAGGTTCATACATTATAAACAATAAAACTAGTTATATTTTAATTACTAAACTAATTACATATATTACTAAACTAATTATATTACTAAATAGCTTCTGACTAATAATTTAATTAACTGAAAAAATAATTAACTGATTATAAATTAATTAACTAATTAAAAATAACTAACTGATAAAAATTAATTAACTAGTAAAAATAATTAACAGATAAAAATTAATTAACTGATTAATCAGATATTAACTAAACTAATTTAATTATAAATTAACTAATCTATTATATTAACTAATTAACTCCAACAACAGATTCTGAATCGAAGTAAGGGACAGAGGGAAGAAGAGGCTCACGATGGGGGGTTTTCCGGCGAGGTCGCGGTGGGGGCTCCGTCGGGCAGGGCGTCGGTGCGGGGAAGTCCGTCGGTGGCGGTGGTCGAGCGTGCGTTCATTCGAAGCAGCGGCGGATCTGATCGTCTCGAGGAGGCGGTCGAAGCTCATCTCGGCGGCGGCAGCGAAAACTCAAGAGCGGCGGGGGTTCGAGGAACCGGTCGAAGACCCAGGCGGTCACCGGCGGGTGTCCTCGGCGACGTGGAGGGGCCGCGACGGAATCTTCGAGAGTGGCGGGAACTCGACTCGAGGCGGCGCTTGGATCGAGGGGCAGGCGCTCTGTTCGAGGGGGCGGCGGCTTCGAGGCGGCTGCGTCTGGTCGGCCACGGCGATGCTCGGCTTCCAGCGGCGGGCTTGCATCCACCGGCGATCGAGATCTGGGCGGCCTCCGGCGCTCGTCGGAGTTAGGTTAGGGTTAGGTTTTGGGTGTGTCGGGGTGCATCGTGTCGGCTGGACACGATGGGTTCGTTGTACTGCGGGCGTGTCCGGGTGTTGGACACAGGGGTTTGAATGAACTGTGGACGTGTCCGGGTGTTGGACACAGAAAATCTGGTTGTAATATTGTAACCGGACACAGAAAATGAATGGATACGGTGGGACACCCGGGGTCGGACCCGAGGCCATCACGGCTGACACGGTGATGCTGGACACACGGACACGGGCACACAAAATGGTGGTGGCTTTGGCTTTGTGGGGATTTGTGAGGGCTAGCTAGGGTTTCTAGGGAGTTGTGATGAGGGACTTAAATAGGGAAAGAGTTGTGGGCTAAAGGGTGCGGGTTGGCCCAATAATGAATGGCCCAGATGATAATTAAACGGGTTTTTCATGTGGAAAAATGAGGGTGTGAATGGGAGACGGTAAACGGGTAAATTAAATAGAAAAGAAATTTAAGAAATGTTTTTAAGAGGCTTTCAAAGGCTAACTGATTAAATTAGCTACTAATTAACCTCATTTTGCAAAATCCTAGAAAATATGTAATTTGTTTATTTACTATTCCAAAATGGATATGAAATTTTATTATGAAAACAACTAGTCCTATAATAATTTCATCAAATAAATAATTTTATGATTTCAAGCCAATAAACATTTGAAACTAGAAAAATATATATATTATTATTTATTTATTTATTTTGTAATACATCGACATTTAGAAAAAATAATTTTTATAAAAGATTTTTAAATAACCTTCTACAATCAAACATTGTTTTAAAAATCAAATAAAATTTCAAGGAGAAAATATTTTATAAACTTGATATTTTTAAAATAATTTAAAATCTAAATATTTCGGGAATTTGGAAATCGGAGGTTACAGATAGCCCTGAAATATGTGTGATATCCACTGACGTGATCGTCATGTCTCCCACCGGGAGTTGGAATGTGTTGCGTTGGGACCACCAACGCTCAATGAGACTCAGTATCAAGTCTCTATTGTGATGGAAAAATCGTATCTCGCCAATATAACGAAACCCAAAAGTTTGCACCAAGGCCTTTTTTGCGCTAGTTAGCTCCCAATTTTCACGATTCTTACGGTACCTCCACGGGTCATGCTATCGCAATCATTGTTTGTCACTATGATAATATAGTTATATATGTACTTTTTTGTAGTGCATTATTGATATAATCCACGCTAACTAATATAAATGAACTAAAACTTAGGATTAGATGTCTAGAAAATATCAAGATAAGATATTTAGAACTAATGTTGTTGGATAATAACGGGAGCAGTGGGTTCACCTGGAATAAGTCCATCACTTTGACCAACCATATCTAAATGACAGTTGTCAAAATGACCACCGGTAGATATTTTATATTTCAGGTTTAGGGGTTAGGGTTTGGGTTAGAGGTTTGGGTTGGGATTATTTTAGGGTTAGGGGTCATGGTTTTAGGGTTAGAGTTAGGGTTATTTAGATTTATGTTTAGTGTTTGGGTTTGGGGTTGGGTTATAAACTTATAATTTTGTAGATAAGATTATGGTTAGTATTTTAGGGATTAGAATTATACTATTAGAATATTAGGGATTATGTTTTTAGGATTTGTGTTCGACTTTTAGAAAATAATATTATTGTATTACTTTTTTGGAATTAGAGTTAAAAAAAATCAGATATAATCTAAGTACTAAATTCTAGATTTATCAAATAAACTTAAGATACACGATTTTAAAAATAAAAAATTCCTCTCCTCTTCCTTCATGCTGATGCTATTGTTCTCCTCCTTTTTCCTCAATTTTTCTTTTCTATCTCCTCCTTCCCTATGGGTTATGTTTATAACTCCCATACATAAACGATCATTGGGCATCCAACAATTTTTATTAACAAATAAATGCCAGGTAATGCTATACAAAGACGTTTTTTTATGAATTTTTTTTTGTTTGAAAATTAAGAATAATGCTATAAACTATGACAATTTGTCTTTCTTTTTGGAATATCTGAGAAAAAACTATTTATTTTTATGAATATTTCTCTGTTTGTAAGATCATCCAAAATGGAGCAATACTGGTGGTGATATTTTGGGTCCAATCAAACCCAACCGCACCAGATCAAAAAAAAAGTCAAAAGACCAATGAGAAGCTGTGGCCAAAAGACGAAACCAATAAATAGATCAGAGTCAGAAAAAAGCAAGAGGAAAAAAAAAAAAAAAAAAAAAAAAAAAAAACCAGCAGCAAACAGCTACTTCTTCTTCGTCTTCTTCCTCCTCGTCTCGAGAATGGATCTGCTGCCGCCAACTGAGGCTCCGTCGATGGGGATCCGGCAGAGGTTCCGGTCGCTGAAGCTGGTCAGCTTCGACGCGGACGAGGTCCTCGCCGAGGAGCCCGTCGGCGTCGACCACGGCGTCCTCGACAACGGCCTCTCCTACTACGTCCGCTGCAACCCCAAGCCCAGGATGCGCGCCGCCCTCGCCCTCGCCGTCAAGGTCGGGTGAGTCCACGTCAACTCCTCCGCTACCGATAGGATTAGGGTTACGCTTTCCTTTCCTCTTCTACCGGATCCGTGGGCTGGCTGGAAAATTCTGTGGAGACCCTCGGGTTTACCATGGACTTCTCTGAAACCCCTCCCCATGAGAAGGGTTTATATGGTTTCGTGTCCGCTGGTTGGAAACTTGTGTCCACACCTTCTGATTTAACCACGGAGTCATGGACTTTTCTGAACCCTCTCATGTGAAGGATTTCTAGGGTTTAGTGAGTTGTGTGGAGGAAATTTCCTTTACGGACGTAAAATTTCTTTGAAATGATCGTAATGCAACTCTGATGGATGAATGATTTGGTCGTAATTTGGACCGGGCCTCCAATTAACTCAGAATTTCTCACTCGAGAAGCATTGCAAAATGAATTCATGAGACGTGCCGATGCAAATTTCCATAAATACTTCAATGCCTCCTAAACGAATGATCTGCTCGTAATTTGACGGATCGTGGGTCCAATTGACTATAGACTCCTGTAAGCTCATCCGGAGAGGAAATTAAAGAGTTTGATAATAGGCGTACAGTTTTGAGCGTTCTCTCATATTTTAGTTCTAACTTAGGGTTTGATTGGTTCGGAGAAGTGGAACGAAGTGGAAAATCCTTCGTTTGGGTGATTTGAAAAGTAAAAAATTCTAGAGTTTGGTGTTTGGTTGGTTGTTGAAAGAGTGAAAAAGTACAACTTTTTGTTGAAATGACATGAATAGTAGATCTTTTTGTTGTTGTTGTTGTTAAAGTAGAGAGAAAGTGATTCTCTCATCAAAACCAGTGGCGTTAGTGAAAGGCTACCTGTCTTAAAAAGCACCGCCCTCTAAAATTGGTTCCGGGTTAGAGTTCTGTTGTGTTGGATACAAGACAAACACCCCAAATGCACTAGGACACACCAAAGTCGGTGACATCCGTATGTCAAATTTATGTCCCTGCAGCAAAGCTACCTATTTACCAAAGTTTAGTTTTTCTTTTCTTTTCTTTTCTTTTCTTTTCAGGATAATCAGAGACATATTTCGTAAATAATAAATATTAAGATACCAAGTAACATTTTCCAAACAAACTATTTTCTTTTAAAACAAATTCTGGCTAATAAGACTTGCATTGGTTATCTTTTCTGCTCCCTCTCTAATGTCACCATTAGCATTTTCTGGAATCATTACTTGGCTGTTTTCATGTGAAGTTGAGTGCGAGAGAACCCTTTCTGAGTACTTAGTAAGTCTTCTTGTTGGGGTTTGTGGCAGCTCAGTTTTGGAAGAGGAGGAGGAGCGAGGGGTTGCTCACATTGTTGAACACCTCGCTTTTAGTGCAACAAAGAAGTATACAAACCATGATATTGTGAAATTTTTGGAAAGCATTGGTGCTGAATTTGGTGCTTGTCAGAATGCATTGACATCTTCGGATGAGACTATTTATGAATTGCTTGTTCCTGTAGACAAGCCTGACCTCCTATCCCAGGCCATATCAGTTTTGGCAGAATTCAGCTCAGAGGTAGATAAATACTATCTTTCTATTTTTCCATTATTGATATCTATACCATTAATTATTTTTAAATATCGTATACATGAGATATTTAAATTTTGAACTCCTTCACATGGCTAGGTGAGGGTCTCCAAAGAGGATCTAGAAAAAGAACGGGGTGCTGTTTTGGAAGAATTGAGAGGAGGGCGTAATGCTGTGGGGAGGATGCAAGATGCCCACTGGGTTCTCATGTTTGAAGGCTCAAAGGTAGTGATGCTCCTTTTTTTATTGGTTTGATTATAGATGACAGACTTTGAAGTAGTCATGTGACCTGCTGGCTATGAAATTAGAATAAACTACTTAGCTGTATTGGGTTACGTTTGAAGGCGCAAAGCTAGTGATTCTCCTTTTGTTGTGAATGTGGTTATAGATTACAAACATTAAAGTAGTCACTTGAACCACGAAAGATGTAATTAGAATCTACTACTTGAATATATCAAGTACCAACCATTCTGATGTTGGAGACTCAGATAGTGTCGCTCTTTTTAATAGGAAATATGTTACAGATTACAAACCAGATATGGAACTAGAGTCTACTAATTAGTTATATTTAGCACTAAATCTTCCTTAGCTGCTCTTCTCTTCATTTTTAATAGTGTAAATTTCCATGGCTGTTGGATAGTATGTTAGTCTAGAAACTAATTTTATGAAGTACTCTTTAACTTGTATTAGTATATCTCAGCTGTGTCATAATAATCTATCTAACACTTGGATAGAAACTCATACCAAGTATCGGGACACATATATTGCTCTGTTCTTTCTTTAAAGTACGTGTTGAACTTTTTATTACTTCTATTCTTTTTGTGACAATGTAGTTTAAGTTTTTTTAACCTTAAAACTGCTTTCTGGCCTTGCCATCATTATTCATGCATTTCCAATCATTACATTTCACACGCAGGTAGATACAACCTAAATCTCTGTGAATGAGACTTACCATTCATATTTTCTTGTATGTGTCGAACTTTTTGTTTTTCTTAAAAGTATGTGTTGAGCTTTTTATCACTTGTCCTACTTTTTCCCGTTCATTTTATTATGAAATGCTGTTTTATGAACTATTGATTTGTACTTTTTTTTGCTGTTATTTGAGTAGTTTACTCTATATGAAGAATTTTAATGCTTTTGGGATTTTGGTTATTCCTTGTTCTTAAGTTATGCATATTATTTTTTTTTAATCTCAAGAAATACAATACAACAACAGCAACAACAAAGCCTTTTATCCCATAATCTTAACAAATACAATCTAGCTGCTAAAATGTCCTGGTCACACACACATGTTATATATATATATATATACCGTTAGGTTTCTTACATTATTTATGTGGCACAATTTTTTTGTTTGGTTATTAGATTCTTTACCATGTTTTTTTTACGATTTCCTCTTTTTTTTATTTCCTGCATCTGTCGTAATATTTTGCCATTTGACTAGTTTCTCCATTTGCAGTATGCAGAACGCCTACCTATTGGATTAGAAAAGGTAATCCGAACAGTTTCTGCTGAAACTGTCAAGCAGTTCTACCAGAAGTGGTATCATTTACACAATATGGCAGTGATTGCTGTTGGGGATTTTACTGATACACAGGTCTGCTTTATCTCCTGGACCTTATCCTTTATTTGGGCTTTGTTAGTAAAACATTTATTTTCTTCCTTCCTGGCAGAGCGTAGTTGAATTAATAAAGACCCATTTTGGGGAGAAAGTTCCCATCTCTGGACCTCCTCCTGTCATACCAGACTACTCAGTTCCTTCACACGAAGAACCTCGCTTCTCCTGCTTTATTGAATCTGAAGCTGCTGGGGTAGGTATTGCATGTACTAAGCATATGTTTGTGCCTTTATCTTGTAGATGCTTATTTTTAGATATGAAGATGCATAGACATTCAACTCATGCATGTGTAAACATTAATTATGGACTTGGTCTCTTTGGGTTGCTTCGAACAGTCAGCAGTGATGATTAGCTGCAAGGTTTCAGTTGATGAGATGAGAACCGTGAAAGATTACAGGGATTCACTAGCAGAGGCCATGTTTCACTGTGCTATGAACCAGAGATTTTTCAAAATATCCCGTAGGAGAGATCCGCCATTCTTCTCGTGCTTTTCAGCTGCAGATGCATATATTAAACCTGTGAAGGCTTATATAATGACCTCAAGTTGCAGAGAAGGTGGGACGGTTGAGGCGCTCGAGTCACTGCTGATGGAGGTAATTTATTGTTTGAAATATTAAATTGCAAAAGAGTCATTCTATAGATGTTTATTTTGATGGCTCGTGTTTATCAGGTTGCTCGAGTTCGGCTTCATGGGTTTTCAGAGCGTGAAATATCCATTGTGCGTGCTCTAATGATGTCAGAGATTGAATCTGCCTATTTAGAACGTGATCAAATGCAATCAACAAGTTTGCGTGATGAGTATATGCAAGTATGTTCCAGATATAATTAATGTGTCATTTCATAGTTACTTATCTTTTCCACCTGTCTTGACCTAGGTGTCTAGGCATTTCTTAAGCGTCTGTATTCTGGACAAGCGGCTTCCTTTAATCTTGTAAATCCATATATCTTTTTAGTGTATTATGTAGAGACTTCGGGTATAGACAAAAACTGCTCACCCGATTTATACTGTTGCTGTGCTTTATATTTGTGCAGAATCGTAAAATTGTCATGTGCTCTCTTTTGGCTTATAGCATATTAGGAAAATAATTTTAATTTTGCTGGCATTGTATTTCTTTCTGATTGTAAATACTAGAAACATAATCATACATGTCATGAAACAACTAAATTATGTGTGGGTAATATGAAATTATATCTTATGTGCTGCGATTTTTTTGGAATGTCATAATTCAGCATGATTGTTAACCTCATGAAAGTTTCCTTAGTCATTGAACTGCACATTAATAATACTGTTGAAAGAGTGCCTACTATTCAGTAAATTTCCTGTGAAACATAATGCACACTCTTTTTATTGTGTGTAATCATCTTCCTTTTGGAGAAGTACTAGCTAATGAACAATTTGTAACCACCCTTTATTAAAAGAAAAAAGAGAGGAGAAGTATGCCATCCATGTGGGACCTTAATGATCCTGATATGGACTATATCCTGGTTGGTTGTTTGGGCCCAAATCTTGAACCTGATTCAGAATAACAGGATGTGTCAAGATCTAACAGATGATCTCCACTCTGCTTGGTGCTGACTAGAGCCCTTACATGTCTTGTTCAAATGGGATTATGCCTGTCGCGAGGTGCCAGGATCAGCATTACTAAACCCTGATAGTTTAGATACTCCTCTCATCCTCTGGCTTGATAAGCGACTGGTACGACCAAGTTTTTGGAATCACGAAACAGATAACCGATTTTGGTTGGGTCCTATCATTTACAGTGAAGGCAGAAGACCAAACTTACTCTTGTTGCCATCAATGAATATCAGAATTTTCTCATGGACTTTTATTGATGCTGAGTCTGTAGTAGCCTGGAGAGTTGGTAGTTTGTTCTTGTTTTGACTTCAGAAGCATTGCAGTGATTATATGTAGATGGCTTGATTTTTCTTGTTAGTAGTTCACAAACCACTGCAATCTGAAGAGAAGATAGAAATCCTTTTACTTTGGGATGTGTAGTGTTAAAATTACTTTCTCATAACTGTGATGGGTATGATACCCATTTGCGTTACTCCATCACTAAACATATTAAACTTTTCCCCTTTTGAAACCTGCAGCATTTTTTCCGCAGAGAACCTGTTATTGGGATTGACTATGAGGCACAACTGCAGAAGACTATATTGCCCCGTGAGTTGTTTTAACATATTTTACTGCAACTATCTATTATTATGAGATCTTACATTTGCAATATTTCTTTGTGAGGTTCCTCCATCCTCAGCAACAGTGGAGATTCTGTCCCCAGCATAACTCATGTACCTCGATCACCACGTCATTGTAAACTTGCACCTATTTGTGATTCTGACTATGTGGACACTGGACACTAATTTTGCAAAATTTCTTTGTAGGGTTCTTCTCAATTACCATCACAATGCTGAGAAGCTTGTTTGTGAACATCACACATTCATACTTTTTAAACATAACCTTTTCCTTATTCCTGGCCATGGCCTCAAACTTATTGAAAATAATAATATCCAGTGGGAAGCAATCTATTATTTCCATCAAGTCTTATCCACCACTAGCTCACATTTTCTTCTATAACACACATAAAAAAGAATAAAACACAAAAAGGAGGAAATGAATTATTGAAAAGGAGAGAATGAATTTTTTAATGCGAGAGAGAGGTTGGATCGGTAGATTGGTTTAGGAAGCACGGACACTCCAAAATTGGTGGTGTGTCGCGTCGTGCTGGAGATGCCAGACACTCCGTAATACACTAGGGAATACCAAAATCAATGCCGTGTCGTGTCCTATTCATGGGCGTGCAACATGACTTGGATCTATGCCATTGTCTGGGCACTAGCTATTAATTTTATACCTAGGTTGGTTGTTCAGATCCACACGTACCACATCGGCTTCTTGTTTATTTTCGTAATAAATTGGAATATCTGGGCACTTTATCTCTTCTGAGTGTGAGCCGATATAACTTCAAATAAAGCAAATCTCACCGTGTGACATCTTAATCCTTTTTCTCTCTCAGATAACTCTAAATACATAACTTACAAAAGGACTGTCAAAGGTGTCAGTTGCATTTAAAGAAACTAGATCAATCAAGCTCCAGGTTGATTGTGTGCTTGACATGACTTGAGGACTTCTATATCTCACAAACGCAATTGAGAACTTACAAATACATTGTCTGATGGGGTATAGGTTAATTGCAACCATCCCTCTAATTGCTATATTCATCACACTCTTGCTAATTGCTTAGGGCATCACTGGTATGATGGTAAGTCTTGTTGGTTGCATCATGGAGGATGTTGATTCGAGTAACGGAAACCACCTCTCCATATGTTGTGGGTGGGGTGGGGTGGGGTGGGTTAAGGCTGTATGTTTTGACATCCCTCAACTCTGCATAAGCGGGAGCCTTGTTAGTTGTTGCACGTAACACCCTTTTCTGGCTAATTTCTATAGTTGTGCCAATGTGTTCTTCATTTCTTAATCTTCTTGTCAATTGCTTCGTTCTTTTCTTGCAGTTTGATAGCTAAGTTTATGTTATAATGTTAACAGATATTTCATCAAAGGAGGTATCAAATTTTGCTGTGAACTTCTGCACAAAATGCAGCTGTGTCATAAAAGTAGTCGAACCTCGAGCACATGCTACTTTAGAGGACTTGAAAGCTTCTGTATGTAAAGTTAATGCTTTGGAAGAAAAAAGATGTATCTCACCTTGGGATGATGAGATTGTGCCTGAAGAAATTGTTGGTCACAATCCAAATCCTGGGTAAGGTTTTCTTACTGCTGTTTTATTCTTATGAATAATGAATTCCTTTCTAGTTAAGTGTACCCCCGTTTTTTGGTGCCCTTTTCATTTCAGATCTCCATATATTGCTTATCCAGTCCCACACTGATTGCTGCATTGATTTCTCAATTTTACTGATCGTCTATGTACTTTATTTAGTGAATCGTAGCATCTTCTCCTCCAAGACTTAGGAGCAAGAGATTATTGTAAACATTTAGGTGGTTGGAAATTTATTAGTGACTGGGCATAACTCTAACCGGCAATTGAAAGTGGTGTAAGACTTGTGGAACTGTTTACTTTGTTAAACTTAGGGGTAAGGTATTTTGTTTTTAGGAACTATGGTTTGATCTTCCTTGGTTTGATTAGTAAAGTACTATTTTGTATTGGAGGTTAGAAATTAAGGAGAGGTTTATATATATAAGCTTGCTAAAAGTAGGGGAAGGAGTAGAGGCCTAGACAAATATTAAACGATATTAAGAATGAAGATCAAAAGTACTAATAATGAGAGGTGGATGAGTTATTTTCACAAGTTGTTTAACAGGATCAACCTTAAAAAACTTAATTTAGAGACAGTCTGTGATAAATCATATTTCTGTTGTTGTAAAATTAGAATCTTTGAAGTTGAGGATGCTTTGGAGTAAGCGATGAAGGATGCTCTGGAGAATAAATAAGACGATGATATTCCTATTGAACTTTGGAAGTGTTTAATTGAGAAAGGATTGATGTGGCTTAGTAATTTGTTCAACCAACTCCTAAGGACTAGGACGATTTTTGATGGATAGAAAAGCAGTATTATAGTATCCATATATAAACTAAGGGAACACAAGGGAGATATAAAGAGCTATAGTAACTATTACCAATATAAAGAGCTATAGTAACTATTATTGAATGAAGCTTATGAGCCACACTATGCAACGCTCGGAGAGACTACTTGAATAAAGATTAAGAAAAGAAACTAGAATTTCAACTAATCAAATAAGTTTTATGCATGAATGATCTACTAACGTAGCCATTTACTTAGTAAGAAGATTAAGTGAAAATTTTTGTACATAATAGAAAAGGATTTGTATATGATCTTTTATTGAGTTAGAAAAAAAAAGCTTATGATAGAATTCATATATTTGGAGAAGAAACAACTCTATAGTTGCTATATTAAATTATTGAGATTATTAAGGATATGTACGATGGAGTTACGACGAAACATGCAAACTATTGAAAGAGATATCAAAACATATTGTAACACCGTTCACTTAAATCAAGGATTAACATTGAGTCCTTACATTTTGCACTAGTTATGAATGAATAGCTGGCATATTATGAGAAGATTCCATGGTATATGATCTTTACTGATGACATTGTGTTGGTTTGTGAGAGTAGAGAAGAGTTAGATGCAAAACACAAGTATGGAAACTTCAGAAACCTAAATAGAGTGAATGAATTTTATCACGACCCGCACCCGGAGATTTGGTAATTGTAACACCCAATTTTCAAAAATTATTAGCATTAACAATTAATTATTACCAAGTATAATTAGTAGATAAACTCGCTAATTAAGAGTTTAATTAATAGTTTAAATTAGATGACATCATCACTTACCTCATCATGACATCATCATTTATGACATCATCACTTGCATCATCTATGACATCACCCTTCTCTACACACGTCTCTATGACATGTGTGGGAAGGGGATTGGATGAGGGCATGTGAGAGGGAATTGACTGATTTTCATGTGGGGTGATTGGGTGTAAGAAAATGAATGGAGAGAGACGTGAGGGGTGTGGGGGAAGTGTGATGTCATAGAGAAGTGTGTAGAAAAGGGTGATGTTATAGAGAAGTGTGTAGAGAAAGGTGATGTCATGAGTGATGTCATAAGTGATGTGTGTAGAGAAGGGTGATGTCATGGGTGACGTCATAGCGAAGTGTGTAGAGAAGGGTGATATTATGGATGATGCAAGTGATGATGTCATGATGAGGTAAGCGATGATGTCATCTAATTTAAACTCTTAATTATAGAGTTTATCTACTAATTATACTTGGTAATATTAATTGTTAATGCTAATAATTTTTGAAAAATGGGCATTACAAATTTAACTTTAACCGTATTCCCAAAAAGTCAAATTAATGAGCGAGTACATATATACATTGACAAGAGACCTAAGAGTCATAGTTTTTAGTATTTAATATCAATCATTCATATGAATCATTCATCCTCTTATTAATCATTCATCACAATGGAGAGATGATTAAGAAGAATGTTGGTCATATAAGTAACACATGATAGTTGAAATAGACTACTTATGGAGTATTTTGTGATCATAGATTACCGTGGAAGTTGAAAATCTTGGAAGACAAACTATAAGACAAGCAATGCTTTATGTATCGGAGTGTTTGGGCAATCAAGAAATAATGTCCAGAAAATTAGCGTAGCTAAAGTGAGAATGCTAAGATGGACGAGTGACAATACACTAAAAGATAAGAGAAGAAATGAGTGTATTTATGGCAAGTTGGATGTGGAGAACAAGATGAAAGAAAATGGTTTGGACAGGTGAAATACAGACTAATAGATATACTGTAATGAGCGATAAGATAGTAGTTACAGGATCCCCTAGGACTAGGTAGGTTTAAGGAATATGGGATTGAAGCAGTAAAGCATGCTATGATTTTTGTTAGTGTTACAAGGGACACGACCCTTAAGTGAGCTGAATGGAAGAAAAAGATTCAAGTAGCGGACCCCAAAAAATTTGATAAATTCTTGGTTGTTGTTGTTGCATGGCCACCTTTACTCGATCTGAATTTTATCCTCTGTAAAAATATATGTTATTGGTACTTGCTTATTTCTAATTACGACTTTTTTTTTTCAGGAGCATTATGCAACAGTCAGAATATCCAAGCATCGGCACAACTGAGTTGCATTTATCTAATGGCATGAGGATCTGCTACAAGTGCACCGACTTTCTTGACGATCAGGTAGTGATTTAGTATGTCAGGTGTATGTTGTTTCTCTGGATTTATTAGAGCAACTATTTGTATATGAAATACAAGTGCATGATTCATAGTCCTAGTGTACATTTGTAAATGACTGAAGTGTACTTTCACCAAATATGTTTTCAGGAACCTGATACTTGATGAGACTTTGAAGCTAAGCATTTTATGTTAGTACTGAACGATGAAGACTACGATAGTAAGATTTACCTTTGTTAGACTATAAATTAACGATCTCATCAATGTAGGAGTATTTTGGATGCTTTTGAAGCTTGTTTACATCCTGGTGAGTGGGGGCCTTATATGGCATAATGACAATATTGATATCTGATACAGAACACGAGTGTTGAGTTATGTGTTAAGTTGAGTTTAGTCCCACATCTTGTAGACTAATAGGTACTAGAGCCATAACCCATCCACCTCTCTCTCCCCTCGAAAAAAACTCTACCCCAAACCCTAGCCGCCAACCACAACCCCACTTCAGCCCCCCCTGCTACCAGCCCTAACCCTCAGCTGCCGCCCCTCATTCCTGTCTGAACCATAATTTCCAAACAAAAAAAAGGTCGTATATCGAAACCAGAGGGTAGACAATAATTTGTTTGCATGACCTCTGTTCCTAGATTACGACTTCACGAGCGTATATCGAAGTCAGAGAGTAGACAATGATTTGTTTGTACAACCTCTGTTCCTAGATTACGGTTCCAGGGGTTAACAAAGAGTAGACAAGTTGTTTGTTTACGTTGATCTTTGTTTCCGTCCTACCCCGATATCCACATCAGGATCTACACAGAGTAATCTGGGTTACCTCTGTGACCTGGCTTGTGTGATCCCTATACGATCTCTACTTTCCATGCGCGTGTCGGTTTCGGCCACGTTGATAGCGCATCGGTAAAGTTGATGTGGTTATTGGGGTTGGAAAGATCCAGCGACAGTCGAATCAAGTGCATGATGACGAACACTGATGCAACTAGCAGTGCTACTACTACCGGTATCGGGAACACATTGGCGGGGCCAACGGGCACGGGCACGACGATTTCTTCGATTCGACTCGTCGATCGGCTGTTAGACGGACCAGATAGCTACTCAACATGGCGGAAGAAGGTTGAGAAAACATTTCGAGAAACGCGGTTGTCCAAGCATCTGACTGACAATCCTCCGGAGACGACTGATCCCATATTTGAGCAGTGGGAGACAGATGATAGTCGACTGTTTACATAGTTGATGAACTCAATGGAACTATCGGCGGAGGACATGGTTCAGAACACGGACACGGTAAAAGAGTTATGGGAGGTCCTATCGACGGCTTTTGATGGAAAACACGACTTATCTCGTATCTACGACTTGGTCGTCGGCGTCTACCGGGCGGAACATGGCGACAAGTTTCATAAGGATCACTTCCGGGTCTTTAAGGCTATGGTCGATGAAGTTGACCGTGTATTACCTCTGACGACGGATATCAATGAAGCAAGGGCTCAACGAGAGCAGTTTCATGTCATGGCATATCTTGCCTCTCTCCGTCCTGATGCAGACTCAGCTCGCTCTCAGATCATTGTTGGAGCTGTGGTTCCATCATTTTCGTGTCTTACAGGAAGCAAAGGTCTTCGAGACCTCTCCAAGTGATGCTCCCACTGATTGATATGCTCTGGTAGCCGCTCGTACTGAATTTCGTGGTGGACGACGTGGTGGCCGGAATATTGGTCGTGATGGTGGACGAGACATTGGCGGTCGTGATGGAGGTCGACTGCGCACCTGCTTCAACTGTGGTCTACAGGGTTATTTCTAGTGGCAGTGTACTAAAACTTCTGCCGCCAATGTCACCTCAGATATTCCTGATCTTGGCGGCCGATCCATACAAATGACTGATGAAGCATATGCAGAATTTGTTGAGTTTCAAGCTTAACGTCGAGGTGAAGCTTCTACTTCTGGGTCCACCGCAGGGTACTCAGCGGCATGTGTGGTACAGTCGAAGCAGTGAGTCCTTGATTCTGGTGCGTTTGCTCACTTGACAGACGACGCAGGTATGATACGAAATTATATACCGGTTGGTCGTATGTCTAATATTACATGTGCTAACGGTGGTTCGCTGACAGTCCGTAGAAAATGATTTGTCCGTCTTTCTTCGGAACTGTCACTACATTCTGTATTACATACACCTGGAAACCCATTCAACTTACTCTCAATTAGTCGGATTACTCGTGATATGCATTGCTCGGTAACATTCTTTTCTGATGGTTGTGTTTTTCAGGACCTAAAGACTGGAAAGACTATCAGTAAGGGGCATGTGGCTGGAGGCTTGTACATGTTTGACGAACCTTCCTCTGTTGTCTGTGCTTGTGTGAAACTTGATCCTTTTGAGTTACACTGCCGGTTAGGACATCTTTCTGTCCAAGCACTCCAGAAAATGTAACCATCTTTAGATGCTTCATGTTCTTTTCATTGTGTCATGTAGTTTGGCTAAGCATCACCGGATTTCCTATCCGGTCAGTCAAAATAAAGTTGCTTCCGCTCCTTTCGAGTTGGTGCATTTCGATATATGGGGACCTTGTCCGGTTGAATCCGTGATGAGATTCAAGAACTTTATTATCTTTGTTGATGACTACTCGAGTGTCACTTTTGTTTCTCATGAAAAATTGATCCGAATTATTTAATATTTGGTGCAATTTTTATGCGAAAATCAGAACACAATTTGGTGTTCCGATTAAATGTGTTTGCAGTGACAATGGTCGTATGTCTTGTGAGTTTGTTTCACATCTGTCTCGGAATGACATCATCCACCAAACTTCATGTCCTTACAGGCTTACACACCACAATAGAATGGTGTGGCTGAACGCAAGAATCGTCACATCTTAGAAATAACGCGTTCTCTTATGTTCCAAGCACGTACTCCAAAAAGATTTTGGTCGGATGCCGTTCTCACGGCTTGCTATCTAATTAATCGCATGCCGTCGTCTGTTCTCAATGGCTATATTCCCTTCTCTCGGTTATATCCCAAACGAAGCCGTTTCCTTTATCTCTCCGAATCTTTGGTTGCTTGTTATGTGTTAGGGATACCCGACCAACTCTTTATAAACTAGATCCAAAGGCTATCCAATGTATTTTTCTTGGGTATCCTAAGGATCATAAATGGTATCGGTATTTTTTTCCAGTCTTGAAGCGGTATTTTTTCTCTCGGGATGTTACCTTTGTTGAAACTGAGTTTTCTCCACTTCCACAAACTACTGATCCGGTTCCACAAGTTTACCCAGAAGATGATTTCTTGTTGTTTCCTGTTCAAACACAGCAACCCCCCGTAAGGGTGCCCTCCCCTACCGAGCCAGTCTCTCGGTCCGATGGTTCGCATACACCGGCTCCGTTGGTACCAGCATCGCCGGAACGAGTTTCGTCGATAGTGTGTACACATCGCCTTCATCCTCCTCTAGCTCCATTGATTTGCTTCCTCCTGATCCGCCAGCTCGACATCGTCGTACATGTCGTGATCATCCATTGTACGTTCACAATTACAAAGGGCTTGCGAGCCACACACAATCATTTGTGGCGACTATTGATGGGATTCAGATTTTAAATTCTGCAGAGGAGGGTCTTAAACATTTCGGTTGGCGTGCTGCAATAGAAGAGGAAATGAAAGCACTTCGGGAGAACCATACATGGAACTTGGTTGATTTACCTCATGGTAAGAAGACAATGGGTTGCAAATGGGTGTTCAATATTAAGGTAAAACCGGATGGCACTCTTGATCGCCTGAAGGCTCATCTAGTGGCAAACGGTTATTCTCAGACCTATGGTGAGGATTATTTTGAGATAATTTTCTCAGTTGCTCGAATGACCTCTGTGCGCGTCCTCTTGGCCTTAGCTGTTCGCTATGACTGGCCGTTGCTACAACTGGATATCAATAATGCATTTCTTCATGGAGATCTTGACGAAGAAGTATATGTGGTGCAATCTTCCGGGTTTGTTGCAAGGGAGGGTAAAGTGTGTCATCTGCGAAAGGCCCTTTATGCTCTCAAACAATTCCCTCGTGCATGGTTTGGTCGTTTCACAAATGTGGTTACTCAGTTTGGCATATGCCGATCAAAGAAGGATCATTCAGTATTTTATCGCCAGACATTAGCTGGGAGGATACTACTCGGTGTCTATGTGGACGATATTGTGATCACAGGAGACGACAGTCAGGGCATTGCAGAACTAAAGAAGTTTCTAGGAGAACAATTTCAAACCAATGATTTGTAATCGTTGAGCTATTTTTTGGACGTAGAAGTCACACGGGGTAAGCAGAACATTGTAATGTCTCAGATAAAATATGTGCTTGACATCCTAAATGATGCAGAAATTATGCAAGCTAAGGGAGCAACCTCGTCCATGGACCCAGGAATAAAGTTACTTCCCAACGAGGGGACACTGATGACCGATCCAGATTAATATCGTCGAGTAGTTGGAAAACTCAACTACTTGGCCGTTATGACTCGTCCATACATTTTCTTTGCCGTCAGTGTTGCAAGTAGATTCATGTCTTCACCACGAGTTCCACATTGGGAGACCATTCTCAGAATTCTGCACTATCTAGTTCAGAATCCGGAAAAATGAATTCGGATGGAGAATAAGGGACGTACTTATGTTGAGTGCTTTACTGATGCTGACTGGGATGCCAGTCTTACGGATAGACGGTCTACATCTGGCTACTCGGTCTTCATTGGCGGGACCTTGGTATCGTGGAAGAGCAAGAAGCAGAGTATGATCGCACGATCAAGCTCCGAACGGAATATCAGACAATTGCTCATGGCACAGCAGAGGTGCTATATCTGCAGCATCTTCTACATGAATTGGAAGAAGAAGCATGATATAAAGCAGCAGATATGCTGTGTGATAACCAGTCTGCTATTCATATTGCTACTAACCCTGTATTTCATGAAAGGACAAAGCACATTGAAATCGACATTCACTTTGTCCGTGATGAGTATCAGAAAGGGATGATAAAGTTTTACCATGTGAGGACTGGCGATCAGATAGCTGATATATTTACAAAATCTCTTCTAGGTCCTCGGATTCAATTTCTCTGTAACAAGCTGGGCATGATTGACATCTATGCTCCAGCTTGAGGGAGGGTGTTGAGTTATGTGTTAAGTTGAGTTTAGTCCCACATCGGGTAGACTAATAGGGAGGGGGATTAGCCTCTCCTATATAATATACTCCCTTCTCCTCTTAATGAATTAATCTATCATTCACATTCTACATCGAGCTTCAGATTTTTGGAGAGCTGTTTATGGTTTCTTTGTCAAGAAGTCTCCATACATGATAGCTAATTTTTCTACTTTTATCTTAACCTTAGGCTGTCACTCTGATTTTATGGGCAGTATTTCCTTATGACCTTTGAGGTATTGCTAACATAATACACCTTTTTTTAGATAACAAATGCCAACATACTATACCTTTTTTGGATAACAAATTGATAATGACGTGGAAAGTGAACAGACCTAGCAAAAATGAGATTTTAGATTATAGATCAACTAGGGAAAGTTTCCAAATACGTAACTCCTCAGCTACGAGCATCATATCATTCCTCAGAGGTGGTAATATAATCATGGTAACTATGATTTACAGGAAGTTCATTAAGAGGCAATTTTGTTCTTTAGATTTTTGGTGTTCATCAGAAGTACACCAGGAGTTTGTCTAACAGTCTATGGAGCAGCTGCTATTGCAAGAAAATATAATGCTAACATCCAAAGAGCATAAACTACCGATCATACATACATAATACAGGTAACATTTTGTGCACTTGTTACATGTATGTATTAGGTTCATGGATCTAATGCCTAGACTAAATAGATGAAGAAAACAAGTTGTCTACTTCAACCTTATTGTTCAGTTATTTTGAATAGATAGGCTGGATCTTAGGTGATACCTGCATCTCTAACCGTTGCAGAGTGTGACTAGAGAATGTGTTTCTGGGACATCGCATGACATTGCACGACTATAAGGTTTAAAGATAGTTTCATTAAGACTAAAAAGCTGAATATGTCTTATGAAATTTATGAAATTTCACTGCCTAATACGGTAAAAACTAATCAAGGAGATTACTGTATTTTGTCGCCATGTAATTTATCAAGTTTCATAAGCTCATTTTAGATAAAGCACGATAACACTATTGTATCTTAGGTTAATATTTATATAAAAATATTGAATATCAAACCAAGTTCACATAACACATGAAAGAAGAAAAGGAAAAAGAAAAAGAAAAAGAAAAGAAAAAGAATGGTTACAAATATATTACAATTTTGTCATCTGTAGTTCTGTACAAATCCATCTATTCGCTTAGGCAAAGATAAACCGTTATTATTACTCCTGTGTGACCTTAACTTTCAGAATAAGCCTCATCCACCATCATTTAATGACACTAAAGAGCATTTACTTTAACTTAGGCACAATCATGACATACACATATTTGGTGCATTCTTCCTTCAGTTCATGCTGTTCTTTGAAGTTACGGGGAGACATTGCTGTTTAGACTTAATAGATCATACCATGGATATTATGGAGAATGTCTATGATCATGTTGCCAGTGTTCCTTGTGCCTTTTCAGTTCGAATGTATGCCATTGTCATTTATGCCAGAAAGAACTTGCAAAGGTGACAGCATCTTTGTGGATCGACTGCCAAAGGTCGAGTTTGCTTGTGATATTTTCTAAGCGGACCATTGAAGGAGAATGTCTCACAATCTATTGTTGCATGGTTTATCTTTATTTTATGGCATGTTGTCACATGCCAATCTCCAACTCTTACATGTCTCTTAAATTCCCAACTCTTGTATTATAAGTTTTTTTTTCTGCTGTAGTTCATTTAAAAAAAACTGGGTTCCATCCACGTTTGATTATTGGAGGTTCTTTCCCAAAGGGACATTAGATTGTGGCCTACAATCATAGGAAAACATCACTAGTATATTTTCCAAAGTTAAGTTCAAGATGTATTTAGAAACTTCAACATAATAGACTTTCATTCTTTTGTAATTATATGCATACAATTTCACTTCAGAATCAGTCTTGTAGGTGTTTTTTTTTTTTTTTCAAATTGTTAAGTACATTTTGGTGTAAGTCGGTTGGCAAATTATATTTGAATTGCTGGAATTGATGTAAATTGATTATCTAATCATATCTGTATTTTCTGATTTTTCTTATTGGTTTTGCTTGCAATATTTATTACTTTAATGAATAGATTAAACTCAAGTAGCTGGGTCGTTTATTTCAACAGATAATTTTTACTGGGTTCGCATATGGCGGGTTATCAGAGTTGTCTGAAGATGAATATATCTCATGCTCAATGGGATCAACCATTGCTGGAGAAATTGGCATATTTGGTTATAAACCCTCTGTGCTTATGGATATGCTTGCGGGCAAGAGGGCTGAAGTTAGCACAAATGTTGGAGCATATACGAGAACCTTCACTGGCGATTGCTCCCCATCTGATTTGGAAACTGCATTGCAGGTGCGCACTTCTAAGCCTGTTGTGGTACATGTTTGCTGATAATACACCTACTGAAAGAAAATTTCCAGTGTTCTTGTCAATAATTATTTTTATGATAAGATAATTGCTAATTGACAAAATATATGGCCTTAATATAATGAATGGACAAAAAGGTTCAAGTAGTCTCCGACTCTCCAAACATTTAGTATAAAGGCTTTGTTGTTGGTGGTGGTGCTGTATCAAAAGTTTGAAACTAGGGATTAACCCACTATTGATTAAAAATAGTCCTTGATGGCCCTGAAAATAAAATTATTTTACATGGTAAATTATGTGTTCATAATGTGCACGCAGAAACTCTGGAATAGTATGGCCAGTTGAAATAAGAATATCCTAATTACTTGAAGAGAGTGACAAACTGGTAATGGCTCCAGATGGTCACCAAGGTTCTCTGAAAAGCATATTAAATCTTCTCTACAAAAGACTCTTTTGAAAGATCTGATAGCTTTAATGAGGACTGACAATTTAAGTCAAAGATTGCAGCAGCATATCATTCTTATGAATGGACAGACAGGAAGTAAGAGTAGTACCGATCTGTCTAGTCCTTCAACAACTAGCATGGTTCAGAAGAGAATTTGTTGGAAGGCATAAGTTTGTATTTGATTTGGCTTTGGGTGTAGAAGAATATGAAGTTATCCATCGTCAGAAATTTTGAGTCGTTACCATTTTTGGTATCTTTTAACTATTTGATGTATACACTAGCCTGGTAGTACATATTGGGACTAGTGATTATCATAACTTCCATGAATGATGCTATCCTCCACAGAAGGTGGTCATCTGGAATTTGATCACATAGGCCCTCATCCTACATGACTTTTGTGGTATCAGACACTGTTAGCATTAAATTCAATTATATTCTCATGTGTTAATATACAAATAACATGTAATTCCTGCAGCTTGTCTACCAACTATTTACTAACGATGTACAACCGAGGGATGAAGAAGTGAAATTAGTAATGCAAATGACAGAAGAAGGAATTCGTGCTCAAGAAAGGGACCCTTATACTGCATTCGCTAATCGTGTGCGGGAATTGAACTATGGGAACTCCTATTGTTTCCGGGTATGTCTCATTTTATTTTAATTTTTAAAGCATATCTACTTGTTGATTCCATGTATATTTCTTTTTCCAACCATGTAATTCCTGGTGCAGCCAATCCAAATTGGTGATTTAAAAATGGTGGATCCTATAAGAGCATGCCAGTATTTTAATATTTGTTTCAAGGATCCCTCAACTTTTACTGTTGTGATAGTTGGTAATGTTGACCCAGCTATATCACTTCCTTTAATTTTGCAGTACTTGGTAAGCTTTGTGTGTTTGAATTCTTCAAGTCATTTTGGGTTTGGATCATATTTTTAAGTTGATTGTTGTGTGGAACAGGGTGGAATACCAAAGCCCTCAGAACCAGTTTTGCATTTTGATCGCGATGATTTAAAAGGCTTGCCATTCAAGTTCCCTGCAACCATTATAAGGTGAATGTTTGAAGAAGAAAGTGAAATATGTTACCGAATTTTGATTAGATCTTTTATCATGGTGTTCATGCTGAAAGTCAAACTCTAAACCTATCTTTATCAACTCGACTTCCGTAGAGAAGTTGTGCGCAGTCCTATGGTAGAAGCACAGTGTTCTGTCCAGCTTGCATTCCCTGTGATGCTTAAGAATACTTCTATGGTAGGATATTTTTATCAAGTTGAATGTGCTTGTATATATGCTTTATCAATCTGACAAACTGTCTTTGTTTCTTCTGCTTCATTAAATGCAAGATGGAAGAGATTCACTACATTGGATTTTTAAGCAAGCTACTTGAAGCTAGAATCATGCAAGTTCTTCGGTTCAAACATGGACAGGTGCTCACTCTGCTTTTGCTCTTTATTATGCAGTGTTAACAAGCAACACCTTTTATTCATCTTTTTTTTATTGTGCGAATGCGTCAGATATACTCAGTGGGTGTATCCGTCTTTTTGAGTGGCAATAAACCTTCAAGAAATGGAGATGTTCGAGGTGATATAAGTGTGAATTTTTCATGTGATCCAGATATCTCATCTAATCTTGTAAGTTTGTATAACAAATCTGTTATATTTTGCAGCTGCACTTGGCACCTTTTTTTTAACAAATCTAGTTTTTTCAGGTTGATTTTACTCTAGAAGAGATAACATATCTTCAAGATCATGGACCATCAGATCAGGATGTTTCAGCTATCCTTGAAATTGAACAACGTGCCCATGAAAATGGATTGCAGGTCAGTCTTACTAAATTAGAATGTCTTAATGTAGCACTTAGATATAGTGCTATTATTAGGTACTTTATACTGTAGCAGTTAATGACAATTTTGTCATCTTGAAGGAAAACTATTACTGGTTGGGTCGAATTTTGCGCAGCTATCAGTCGCGGGCCTATTCTGGTGATATCAGTGCCTCGTTTGAGGTAGACACATGTACATGCCTTTTTCAGTGGAATATGGAACATGTATACTATATTGGTGGTCTTTTTTCTGCACCAACCATTTTTTTGAAAAAAAATGTTATAGCTTTCTGATATCTCTATATACCTTTAGTGATCTTATTTGCTTCTGAAACTAACATTCTGCAAAGTATACGTAAAGTGAGAATTTGATCTCCGCCTGGTAACGTTGGACAGCTATAGTCTATGAGTACTAGTAAAATATTGCAAGGCTAGTTTGGGCACTCGGAATATTGTGTTTTCCTTGTGGTTGAAAATCATAAGTCTTTATGTGCCTACATCATTCATAATACATGCCTCTCTGTAAATAAGTAACGTCCTGGATTTAGTTTTTCTGTAGGATTTGGAATATGCTCGACCAATTCTTTCCTCAAAGATACATTTGCAGCCTCATGTGTTTAGTGCAAGCTTTGGTGAATCTTAGTTAGTACATCTTTTATTCTTGCTGTTTTAGGTTAAAATCTACTTGGCCTATTTTGGACTAGAGTGCTTCTGGCATGGTATTCTGCTTTGAGCTTCTTGTCTTTAGTGCAAGCTTCTATGTAGCTTTGAGAGCATTAATGTGTTGTGTATATTAATTTTAGGATCTCTCTCTCTCTTACACTAGTGCCAACTGCCAAACTAACATGGAGCTGTTAGTTTGTGTACTTTTTAAGCTTCTTGAAAGAGAAAATGGAAGGGGGTCATTTTCCTCAAACAGAAAGGAAACTGTATGGCATCGGTAACTTTTGGCCAAAACCTATCCCGTTCGTTGGCTTGGAAATAATTTCCGGCAGTTTTCCATAAATATGCCACACTTGAGAATCTCCCCGACAATTTTTGACTATGGTTCTGGTCATCGGGCTGTGTCTACGCGACATTTTTGGCAATAATTATGAGTTAATTGTGAATACTGATAGGAAGTAGGAGATAGTTTGATGGACTAGTATTGGTAGTAATGGAGGTGCAGATGGTGGCAGCCACAAGGAAGATGGCAGTTGATGAGTAGTAAATACTATTCGACAGGTAGTAATGCAAAGGGGTTGGCAACACGCGAGTGGCAAAGCACTCACCAAGGTCATGCTAATCCATTAAGTTATCTTTATCTATTACGAGAGCTTATTATGTGGAGCAGAGTGACTCAAAGATCTATACAAAGTACAAAAAGATGCAATTGTAGAATCTTGTTGTCATTTAAGTAAATGAGCCGACTTCACATATGATAGTAGATAGGAAACAATTACAGGTAGGCAACAATTGAGAACTATGTTTCTGTAGAGGTAGCTTCATTCCAAGCCTGCTTGGATAAAATTTGTCTGCTTCGCAACTTGTTTAGTGGCTAGAAGTGACCTTCATGTTCATAGATTAGTCTCAACAGAACAAGCCAAGCTCGTGTACTTTGAGGGTTATTAATTATTATTTACTAGTGTCATCTTGTCTCCATTCTAACTACCCTAGTAAACTCTGGCCTTGTTCCTAGTGGGCGAATGTTGAAGCTATTTTCTGCATGCATGCAGCTTTTCCTACCTTCTTTCCTTATCTAATCTTGTGGGCATGACCCTCTCACAACTGTAGAGTTTGTGTAGTGGGAGGGACCTTAATATGACATCAGACCAACTCAGGTTCAAATCTCGTCTGACGTCCATTCTAAGCGGATTTGGGAAAAATTAAACTGCTGCACGAATCCATCTCTCAAACAAAAGTTGGACATTCGACATGCAGGGGCATATTGAAATTTATAAATATTATAAACATTATAAATATGTAACCCTCTACCCTCATCTAGAGTTTTGGTGTAGTGGTAGAGACTTTAACAGAGTGGATGGAGAAGGGAAAAAACGGGTGGTAGGGTGGGGGTTGCTATCCCTCCATATTGGAAACAGAATCTCCTGCTGATTAATCTGTTTATGCTAGAGATATCGTATGTTGCTTCTTCATTTTATATTATCAGCGTGACAATATCGATGTGTTCTTGGATATCGTTTCAGCTTTTCTTTAATGAGAATAATGCCGAGGAATATCTTTTATATTGCTTTTTATTGGGGCAAGCAAGGGCTTTATAAGTTTATATTTTTTTACCTTCAAATAATTGTTTTTTTTTGTCTTTTACCTCACTTTGTAGATTCAAGATGAAGGACGCACCAAGGTTAGAAATTCTCTATCATCATCAACCATGCAATTGGCACTACAAAGAATATTGCCTCATCCATGCAAAAAGCAATATACTGTAGTGATTCTTATGCCCCAGCAATCTCGCTTCAAGTCCCTGAAGTCACTAGTTCTATGGAAAACCAGTGGATTTAGTAGAGATGCAAAGGTCAGATATCAATCATTTTGGTTTTATTTTCTGTAATGTGTAGTGTTGCTAGTAGCATAGGTATGTTTCCATGAGGTATGTTTTCTTGATTTATACTTTACCATTTTCTTGGCATAGCTGATCTACATGAGTTTCACTAGTGATTCTTTTGCAGGTCCCATTGTCTTACCTTCCTTGTGAAAGCATATTGATGAACAAACCCCAAGTAACTGAAATGGAACAGTTTTTTTCAGCCTTATAAGCAAAAGATTGTCTGCAACCATATCGAAGGAACTTATGGCATATAATCTCATTTGTTGGACTTTAAAGTATTTCATGTACACGTTGAAAATTAATGGTTCTTTTATAGCTCAAATAACACCATGCTTTGCCAATGACAGAGAGAGTAACTAAGGCAGTAACTACAATTTTTGGAGAATTTTTTGCAGATGGGACTTATAATTTAATAGACATGAAGTGTTTATCTGCTTTGGATTTATCTAGTATTAGGGAAGAGAAGGGACAAGAAATGGAGGTTGTCCTTCGATAACTTCTCAATGGTACAAAGGAAAAAAAAAACTAAATAACATCAAGTCCTCTTTGAGTTACATAGAGCGAAATACACCGTGGTTAACCTAAAATTATTACGAATTGAAACAACGATACGGAATAAGCTCATATGTGTTTACATTCCATCAGGAAGACTTTGTAATGGGACAACATTAATATGGGTTTTTTAATTATTTATATGGACAAATATTACCATATTTAAGTCAGATTTTGCCCATTGTTGATCATGTATATGGTATTTGCTTTTGCAGATTCTGGCTGGTGCAGCAGGGGCAGTTGTTATAGCCTTAACTTTATGGAGATACTCTCGAAGTACATTGAAATCTTAGCCACATTCTTGGGCCCTTATAGGAGAGGTTAAAGAAAATCTGAGGCCAAATGTTACTTTTACATGATTAGAACTAGCAGGAACTGAGACCAGATACCAGAGACGGCATTGTTTCTATGTAACTAATAGTCGGACAATACAGCAATTCCATGAGGCAACCCAGTTGTTCAAGATGGCAACTGGTTTCCAGATTGCAGCTGAATTGTTACTAGTTCCAGATTTGTGCCATTATTTGTGGTGCGGAAAAACCACCCTGATTTGTTATTCTTTATGGCTTAAATGCTTTAAATTCACCGGGTCTGAGAATATGAACACGGATGAGGATGGGTTTGCAGTTCAGATGGTAGCCAAGAGCCTTGAATTAAATGGATTGCTTTGTACTATATCATGTAGCCTTCTTTGACCCATAATGAAAATAT
The DNA here is from genome assembly GCA_036927795.1 of Iris macrosiphon. Classification (NCBI taxonomy): domain Eukaryota; kingdom Viridiplantae; phylum Streptophyta; class Magnoliopsida; order Asparagales; family Iridaceae; genus Iris; species Iris macrosiphon. Next base: position 1,963,895 of record JAYESA010000013.1, read on the forward strand.
TTGTATCAACCCCAAGCTGCCGTATTCTTTATACTGCGTATTGTAACAATTAGATATTGTCATGGAATTGGAAAAGGTCAATGTGCCGTTACATTTATGCATTTGCCAAGGCGAACTAATCATATGGGTTGCAAATTCTTGCATTGACATCAATGAGGTCTTTCTGGTTGATATGCCAGTATTCTGCAGTATTTTTTGTGACCACACTTCTCAGTAGCCATTCATGATATTATGGCTATATCTTTAGGTCCGTATTATTTCCAATTTTCAAATTATGTGCTTAGTTATATAATGTAGGTGTATCTAGGAATATTTGAGTGCGGAAACTTAATTAATATAGTAGAAAAGAAAATAGATGGATTCCAAAGTTTATTCTGAAAGTAAAAATATGTATAGAACATACATTTATACTTCATAGTTGTTTGAGTTGTAAATTTCAAGCTAAAAATTAGATTACTGAAGATATTTCTTATTTGAATGAATTTTCCAAAATTTAGAGTTCGTGCTAGGGAAATCTATTCCAAGATGAATATTATATGTACAATTTGGATACAAGGATACTAGGGTGCGTTTTATTGGTGAAAAATAAATTAATTTCACGGAATTAGTTTAAGAAAAGTATTTCATGGAATTTATTTTAAAATTTTCTTATGAAAAACTAAATTTTGGTGTCTGTTTGTCATTATTTTTCATGGAAAATAATTATTTTTTATGGAAATTTTTTTTATGGGTTGGAATAGTTTCATTTTCCACATTTTTTGAGAAAAATATGAAAAATTATAGTTTTTTGGAAAATAAATCTATGGAAAATATAAGCTATCAAACACTACATACTGGTGGAAAAATAAGGAAAAATAAATTTACAAAATATAATTTTCATGAAAGAAAAGTCCAATCAAAGATGGTCTTAGTTCCTCTTATTAGTTTTGTAGTATGTAAGACTTTTATCTTCTTCTCTTTTGAATCACGTAACATGTAAGACTGAGAAAAGGATATTCCCACGACAAATGGGGGGTGCAACTCGGACGGATTGGATCGAATTTGAGCTCAATCCGATTCTAATCTGACAAATCATAAGCCTAGCCTGAACCCAAGCCAGATTTGACCTCGGGTTCGACATATGTAGTCTAAGAACAAGTCTGGAGGATCGGATTAGTCTCGGGTTGGGTCGGATCCATCGGGTTTATCAGGCTCTAATATGATATTTAAAATAATTTTAAATAATAGTAATATTAAATACATAATCAAATAGCAATCAAGTCTTAACCATTACAAAATACAAACTGAAATGAGATTTAGGATAAGGAGTTGAAGAGTTTGGATGAAAATAAAAAAAAATATATATATATATATATATATATATATATATATATATATATATATATATATATATATTAGTAAATTTATGTACGTTGCACGTAAAATAATTTTTTTCTTCTAATATTAATATAAAATTATTTAAATATATTTAATTTAAAATTTATTATATTTTTTTATATTTTAATTAGAATTTGTTGTATATTTGATTATATTTTTATTATAATTAGTTATCGATATATTTTTACTTTCATAAAAGTCTTGAAAACGGTTAGATACGTAATATTATTTAATTTAAACAAAAATATCTTGTAATTCATGTGGTTAAGGTAAGAGGTATTATTCTTAGTTGGCTAATGTTGGATCATTGTAGTTTTACTTATAATATATTCAAAAAAATTCAATAATTTTTTATGTAATATTTTTTTTTAATAATTAATTGGTGATATATATACATACGACTTAGACAGCTCAAGTGAGCCGTTTTGAAGTCTCATTATATTATCTCTGCTATTAATCTCTACTACTATAATGCGGCTTGAAATCGACTCAAAATTGAGCCGTCCAAGTTGTAAGTAAATACTCAACAAATTTATTTTTAAAAATAAAACTTACGGAGATAAATAAAAACTGAAACTAACTCCCCTCTTATTCGTCAAAACCGTAACTAAATACACAAACAATTTAATTAAACATTTTTTTTTTTACGGAAGATTAAAAAAATCTAAAACCGTAAGTAAACTTAGGAAGATAAATAATTTTTATAAATAGTGAAAATATATCCATAATAAATTATAATTAAAATATAATTAAATCTATAATAAATTGTAATTAAAATTTGTGTGTATATATATATATATATATATATAACAAATTTTAATTCAAATATATTTAACTTTATCCATGTCGAGGGCAACCTCGACGATCTTCGACATCTGCGGGGGAGGGTAATGCTGCTGGCTGGGGAAGCTGAACTCCTGCCCTTCTTCTGTGGGTGAAGTGAAGGTGGGGGTGGGGATGCCATTCAATAGACGAAGCCTTTTGAATTGATACAAAGTCTATCAACTCCTTCAAAAAAATCATTACAGCTGACATAAGTGTTCCTATATATTAGGTTATTGGTTACCAAGTATTAAACATTGGAAAGAATATTTGTCATATAATTTAAATAACTATCATTTATTGTTTTGAATATATCATTGTGTATATTTAGTATACGTAAATTAATTGACAGTGATTCAAAGCATAAAATTGGTAGTTATTCGAATTATATGACAATTAAATCCGTTTATAATATATGACAATTAAATTTATTTATAAATATTAATATATTACATATATTCGTTTAATATGACAATTAAACGAATCCTTATGACATAATTTAATCATTTATGACAAGATTGATTTTTAATCTTTATGAAAAGGTTGTCCATCCATATAATCCTCATATGGCATGATGTCATTCTTTAAGAAAAGTTTGCTAATCAATTTCTTCCAAAACAATTCCGGATGACATAGCACACTAACAATATATTATTTATTTTTCCATGTCATGTATATATGTACTACTCGATTGAAATTTTTTACGTGTTGTCATGTTTAAATATTCCTAGCCTACCAATTTTACAATTATTACTTAATTAACTATATAAGTTTACTATATATTTGGCCTAAGAGAAACATAAACACCAAGCATAGAGAGAATGTTGAAGCAGCGAGGAGGAGAAGGAGGAGGAGAAGGAGAAGGAGAAGAGAATCTTCTTACCAGAAGAGATCCTTCTAGATAATTAAACATAAATTTTTAATATTATATGAGATTCTAAAACTAAATATTTCTAATTAAAACCTTTTAATCTTAATAAGAAACAAAAACTATACCGTCTCATGATTGGATTAGGATTTGGATTCCCAGCACAATATATATATATATATATATATATATATATATATATACTAGTTAATGCATTGCACGTAAAATAAAATTTTCTAATATTATTATAAATAATTTAAATATTTAAATTATAATTTATTATGGATATATTTCTACTATTTATTAAATGTCTTGAAAATGCTAGCTTTCTAAGCTATATGTGTATCCTCATGTAATTAAAAATTAAAAATTAAAAATCTTTATGAAAAGTAAAAATATATCAATAACTAATTAAAATAAAAATATAATCAAATACATAGCAAATTCTAATATATATATATATATATATATATATATATATATATATATATATATATATATATATATATATATAATAAATCTTAATTTAAATAAATTTAAATATTTATACAATTTTATATTAATATCAGAAGAAAACATTTATTTTACTTGCAATGCATGTGAATTTATTATTACTCTTATAATGAGGCTTAAAGACAGCTCAAAATTGATTCATTTAAGCCATATGCAAATATTTCACTAACTATTTTTTTAAATAACTAATTATTTAACTACCTAATATTATTTATTTACAACTAAGCAATTCGAACTCAAGTGGTTAAGGTGAAAGATATTTTTCTTGGTTGCTTGAGTTCAATTCTTAGAAATGATATATTTATAATAATTTTTTTAATATTTATTTATTTATTTATTTAACATTTTTATGTGCATGCAATGCACGTGCACGTTACTAGTCTCCTATAATGAGGCTTAGAAACGGCTCCAAATTGAGTTGTCTAAGCCGTTTGTAAATTCTTCAGCAATTATTAAAAAAATTATGGTATAAACAATCTCTTTTTTTATCACAAATATATATTTAAAAACTAAATTTAAAACTACTTGCAAACTAAAATAAAAAAAAATCAATTTAAAGGAGAAAACATCAAAAAAATAAATTATTAAAAAAATCTTAATTTAAATATTTGAAGTATTTTTAACAATATTATAAAATTATTTATTTTATGTTTACTAGTACTATACAAGGCACAATACAATACAATATATATATATATATATATATATATATATATATATATATATATATATATATATATATATATATATAATGCGGTTTGAAAACTCCTGAAAAATGAACCATCCAAACCGACCCATGTACCTCATCACTTACTTAAAAATAAAATTTTAAATCATTCCAACTACCATAACATATAATAAATTCAAAAATATATTCAATATTTAAATATTCAAATTATATCTAAACTAAGTACATGATACTATCTAATTAAATACATATCCAAAATTCTAAAAATATATATATAACATTAAAATTATATTTAAACTAAATACATGGTACTATCTAACTAAATATATATCCAAAATTTTAAAAACATACCAATAATAAATCATAATTAAAATAGATTATATTCAATATTTATATTATATTCAAAACAAAGTACATGATATTATCTAATTAAAGCATATCCAAATTTCTAAATATATATTTATAACATTCAAGTTATTTTTAAACTAAATACATAGTATTATCAATTAAATATATATCCAAAATTTTAAAAACATATGAATAAAAAATCATAATTACAATATATTAAAAAAATATTTAGAATATTTTAATATCAAAGATTTTTTTTATACACGCAGGCACGTAAAGGTAACTAGTATATATATATTCTCACCTTCCTGTACGTATATCAACAACCAGCAGCAGTAATGGAGGAGATCATCTTGGAGTACGAAGGCCTCTTTCACCACAACACGGTTGGGAACCTCAGAGCCTTCTCTACTCTTATAATGCGGCTTGAAAACGGCTCATGAGCCGACCAAATTGTATGTATATCTTCCAAAAAAAAAAAAATCTTCCAACCTACGCATGTACCTCCTCACATACTTAAAAATAAAAATTTAAATCATTACAACTACCATAACATATAATAAATCCAAAAATATATTCAATATTTAAATATTTAAATTATATTTAAACTAAGAACATGATACTATATAATTAAATACATATCAAAAATTCAAAATTTTTTTTTATAACTTTCAAATTATATTTAAACTAAATGCATGGTATTATCTAACTAAATACATATCCATAATTTTAAAAATATACCAATAATAAATCATAATTAAAATATATTATATTTAATATTTAAATATTCAAATTATATTTAAACTAAGTTCATGATACTATCTAATTAAATACATATCCAAAATTCTAAAAATATATTTATAACATTCAAATTATATTTTAACTAAATACATGGTATTATCTAATTAAATACATATCCAAAATTTTAAAAACATACCAATAATAAATCATAATTACAATATATTCAAAACAATATTTAGAATATTTCAATATCAAAGATTTTTTTTTTTGTACATGTAATGCACGTGAAGGTAACTAGTATATATATATTATGACCTTCATGTACATATATTATCTATCAGAGAGCCTTCCACAATATATCAACAAGCAGCAGCAATGGAGGAGATCATCTTGGAGTACAAAGGCCTCTTTCACCACAACACGTTTGTGAACCTCAGAGCCTTCTCGCTCCTCAAGGGAGAATCCTCCACTACTCAATTTCGTCCGAAAGATGTCGACGGAGACCGAGCCTACGTGACGTTCGTCTGGGTGCGACCCCAACAGGGAACCGAGAAGATGACTTTTGCTCTCCCCATGGCGTCCTTGCATCAGGCTATCACGTTGGGCAAGATAACAAGCCATATGCTGAACCATACGGGTTTATTTTTCGACGAGGGTGCCGGTACGTTCGAGTTCCTGAACATTAATCTGCCGAGGTTCTTCCAGCAAGCATCAGTCAAGCTACGACAGCTGCAGCAACTTAGAACCACCGAATTATCGTTACGTATGGAGATACATGTCTACGTCAGAGCCAAAGTCAGAGGCAGAGCCAGAGTGCAAAGGGGCCAGAATATTACTTATTATTAATCTTTTTTATTTTCAGTTTTTTTTTTCTGAAAATATTCATATAGTCATCAAACGTGAGAATATTTTCAAAAAAATAAATAAATAAAAATTAATTACTTGAAATTTAATTTCTGAAAATATGTAGTATTCCGAATACCAGTCCTCTAAATTCCTATGATTAGCATTATGGTGAAGATTGTAAATTCCAAATTATCTTAGGGCTTGCAACTATTTCACAGGCTTTCCGAACATTGTTCAAACAACTTTTAGGTTTGGTAGTAGATTGATGGGCATTTTATTTCTAGATTGTTTATGGATTTACATTATTGTTCTTTAGATATACATATCATTTTTTTTTACAGATATATAAAAAGTGTTTCTTTCTAGTAGTTGAAATCTGTTGTGATCTCTATCTTTTTACTGTTTGATTAGCATGATCCAGGGAAAAAAAAGAAGTTTGTTTCAGTAATTTGATGTTCCTAATAGGTGATTGCAAGTATCACCCAAATATTGATCTCTTTGCAAGTAGTTTTTCTAATTGATAGAAGTTTCATCTTTTATTTGGTATCATTTTTGTCTTTTGTTTATTGTTTAAAAAACAAAATTTTTTTTTTACAAAAAGATGTTTGGTAAGTGTATTTATTGTTTTTGTTTTTGGAAACTAAGGTCTCGATTGGTTCGCAGAAAGAAAGGAAATCAATTTCCTTTCCTTTGAAAAATTATAATTATCATCGATATTCCTTTCCTTGTTTTGGAAATGTCAAGAAAATTGGAAGAGAAAGTGAATACTTAAAGGTGGAAAAGTGAATTCTTGGTGGGATGTAGGAAATCACTCTCTCTCCTAATTTCCTTTCCAATAGAAATTATTTTCCTTTTCTCCTCGGTTCTTTTGACACCCAAACATAGAAAAGTAATAACTTTTCTTTTTCAACCCCATGATTTCGCGAACCAATAAGGCCTAAAAGTAAATTTTTTTTAAGTGAAAACAAATAATTTGTTTACTAAGATTTATAAACAAAAATAAATAATTTTGGGATGCAGATGGTATAATATGTTTGTTTACCAAATATAAATATATTTATAGGATTTTGCTTATTAAACATGTTTTTGTTTTTATAAACAAGTAAGTGATACCAAACAGGATTGAATCAACAACTTTTTATCTTGTGTTTAGCAATTAGTAGTTGAAATCTTTTGTGATCGGTATACTCTTAATTTGATATGCATTTGATCTCTTTTGGGCTAAAGATATTCTTCTTTCTTTTATTTGATAGAATTTTTTTTCCTTTTAGACTGAATCTCATCCTGGAAAGAAATTTTACTATGTAAGTATAAGATTTTAAGTATTTAAAAACTTGTGGGTCCTATAATTTCATTACGTTTACTGTAATAGAAATTTTCTAAATTATTCTAAATCTAAAAATAAAATAAAAATGGCGGTGGCTCTACAAATCCTTGAATAATATAATATGTTATCAAATCTTTACAAATATAAGGTGACTTTGAAACGGCTCTTGCCATATAAATTATTTGTAATTATTTTATTAATTATTTCAAAAAATTAATTAATTGTTTAACTATCGAATATAATTTAATTATAAATAAATATTTTTAACTCAAGTGGTTAAGGTGGTAGGCATTATTTTGGTTGCTTGAGGTCAATTCCTAGCGATGATAATATTTACAATAAATTTATATTTAATTTTTTAAAATATTTGTTTACATACGTGCAATGCCAAATTTAAATATTATGAAGACCTAAACGATATTTAGGTCAGTACAAGTCAGGACGAGACTCAGATCATATTCAAATATAGATAATTAAACAAATTTTTTTAATATTATATGAGATTCTAAAACTAAATATTTTTAATTAAAACCTTTTAATTTTAATAAGAAACAAAAACTATACCGTCTCATGTTTGGATTAGGTTTTGGATTCTGTCACGCTCCAGTCCCAAAATACCAAGGGACTAGACACGTGGCAATGGCCAGCAGCACACTTCAATAGGCAAACCCAATTTAATGGACCCATCAGGGTGTACTTAAGCTGTAAAACAACTATAAAGGTCTATGATACTAATCTCATCCACAGAAATAAATACAATCAATATGAAATATAAAGCAACATCAAGTCTCAATGAAACATATCTCGGGGAACAACCCGATAGTGAGTTTGATACATTAATTCAATAAACAGGAAACAACAGAAATAACTTAGTATAGATAAAGCAGATACTCAGAAGAAATTCTCGGTGATCACCTCGTCCTCTGGTTCTGGTACTGCTCCAATGTCTACTCCTGTCCCGTACACCTCGGGGTAGATCTCCTCTGCTAAACCTGGGGACACAATCCGGATTCCAGGTCCTCAGGGGACATAGCAAGGTACAAGAATAACTCAAGACAAATAAATGCAGTATAATAATAAATGAATCAATAGGGTAAACTATGTAACCAGCTAAGTGATATACAAAATGAGAGCATCACTAGAACTCAGGCTGAGACTACTACAAGCTCTATGTCGGGGAGCCGGTAGCAGTGATATCATGTAGGAGCCTAGCTCGGCGTGGCTACGGCACCGTAATAATATAATCAACCTGTAGCATGTGTGTCTCTCCCCACCTAATGTAATCACATGTCTCATGTCCACGACGTCTCATGTCCATGTCACGCAAGATCATGGCCTCTAACTGATGCAGCAAGTCATAATGATAGCCATGCATATGTAATATCTATGTCACGAATCCTGTAGCCTATACAGAATCACCATGAATATCTCAGGAAGATTCTGTCTCATGAACAGTGTAAAGTGTCCTATGGTATGACGTACTTGATAATGCAAGCACGAAGATATATAGGGTCGCGATATCAATCTCTAGTGACATTACACAACTTCGCGTACGACATTGACACCCGAATATTATTCGGACGCTAAGCAATATCACATGGTCCTAGGTTGAACAGATACATCATATAAATAAATCAAGAGAATATTATGTAGCAAGTACCGCAAGATTGGCAAGGTACACTTGCTTGGTGTTTGGTTTCCAACAGTTGCTCTTGTATCAGCGGGATCTTCAAGTACTCCTCCGGTTGCTGAAATAAATAATACTATAATGTTCAGAAGATATAAAATAGCTAGGATTGCCTGTCCATAAGTCCAATTTGGACACAGGGACAAAATTGACAGTTTTCGGTCAAAGCGGGGTCCACATGTGGGTCCACTTCGCACCGAAAAATGTACCAGAGACAGTCCTCCAAATTCGTCAAACTTAGTGTCTATAAGTCCAAAACAATAATACGAACCCAACAAAATGTCCAGAACTGGATTCCGGTGAGCCGATCACAAAATCGTCCGTCAAGTGGAGCCGTGGGGCCCACGATACGGGATTTTGTCAACGTTCTCAGAATCGAACCAAACTTGGGTCACAGGACCAGCGTATCGCTACGAGTCTGATGGCGTAGGTTTCGTTGCGAAACGACGAGCACACACAAAGTTACAACGAGTTTCAGGACATGGCCGATACGAGATATTTTCGACGGATACGCGTTTATTCCGGTGTACAAGAACACCCAAATCAACTTTCGTAAAATCTCACACATCTGCATTGACGATGAGCACCTTTCGGTGAACTTCGCACATGACTACGTCGCCTCGTTTAGCGGGACACCCAGTTTCAGAGAAATTTAGGTTTTAAATAACCAAGTTTTTGGTCGATTTCACCTACGAATAAATCACAACATACAATAAAATAAAATAAAATAAACTAATTACAATGTTTAAATCTCGGTTATGTTGTCTAATTAACTGTTTAAACATAATCTAAAATTATTAAACAGGTTGGGAGAAATACAGCCATGAACTTGTGAGTTCGGAACGGTTTCTGAATTTCAGAAATTGGTGTTATTTTTCCTGTTTTTGTGTCGCGGTTTGCGACCGACACAGGACGTGATACCCCTAACAAATTATACGGGGTTCGAGAGGGTCACGAGGTCTACCCATATGATTCGACAGAACAGAATTTGGATCAACATACAGGGAGATACGAGAGCTAGAAGAGGGGTACCTTACTGCAGTTCGTGAATTGGGAGGTTCGCGGCGAGGCACGACGACGGGGCACGGCGACGACGGTTGCTGAGGCTGCGGTTGCTGGGGGCCGTGGGGGTCATCACCGTCGTCTTCGTCGTCGTCGGGGAGGCGGTGACCGGAGGGGTGAGGGTGGAGGTGGATGATGGTAGTGATGGCAGTGGCGGTGGTGTAGAGCTCGGGGGTTTAAATAGCCCAGGGGAGGCGGTTGCGTGGGAGGTCGGAGCGGGATTCGTGGGGTCGTGGACGGGGTCGAGCGGCGGAGGCAGTTGACCGCGGGGTCGGCGGAAGCGGGGGAGTGGGGTTCGTGGAGTACAGGGAGAGAGGGATTGGGTTAGCGGGCGGCGGGCTAGCGTGTCGGGTCCAGACCCGACCTGTTAGGGCAGAGTTTGGGTCGTTTTGGGTTAGATTGGGTCCGGTCCGGTTCGGTTCGGTTCAAGTTGGTTTAATCTGGTTTAATTAGGATAATGATTTTTAGCTATTTAAAAATAGTTTTTGGGCCCAATAAATTTCAGAAAAATTACACAACATCTAATAATTAATTATACACCCAAAAATATAATTTTTGTAATATCTTAATACTTAATTTAATAGATAAAAAATATTAATTCCTGAAGGACATTTATAATAATTAAAAATTACAGAAAATCCAAAATTTTATTTTTAAATTTTTTAAAAATACAGGTTGTTACAGATTCCCAGGACAATATACTAGTAAATGCATTGCACATAAAATAAATTTTCCAATATTATTATAAATAGTTTAAATATTTAAATACATTTTAATCATAATTTATTATGGATATATTTTTATTATTTATTAAATGTCTTAAAAATGCTAGCTTTCTAAGCTATATGTATATCCTCACGTAATTAAAAATTAAAAATTAAATAAATTTTAACTAATTGTTTAACTACATAATATTATATAGTTATAATCAAACACATCTTCTATCTCATGTGGTTAAGGTGTGATGCATTCTTCTTGGATGGTCAAAAAATTAAATTTGTTATAAATAACAATACAATTATTCAAACTCAGCCAACCAAGAAGAATACATCCCACTTTAACCACATGAGTTAGAAGAGATGTTTCTTTATAATTAGATAATATTAAGTGGCTACCATTTTAAAACTCTATATGAAAAGTAAAAATATATCAATAACTAATTAAAATAAAAATATATTCAAATACATAGCAAATATTAATATATATATATATATATATATATATATATATATATAATATTTTAATTTAAATAAATTTAAATATTTAGAGAATTTTATATTAATATCGGAAGAAAATATTTATGTTACGTGCAATGCACGTGAATTTAGTATTACTCTTATAATGAGGCTTAGAGACAGCTCAAAATTGAGTCATTTAAGCCATATGCAAATATTTTATTAACTATTTTTCAAATAATCAATTATTTAACTACCTAATATTATTTATTTACAACTAAGCAATTCTAACTCAAGTGGTTAAGGTGGAAGATATTTTTCTTGGTTGCTTGAGTTCAATCACTACCAGAAAAAGTCAAATTAGCGACGTCTAAAAACGTCGCTAAATAACCAAAAAACGTTGCTAAGTAAGTTTAGCGACGTAATTGGCGACGTTTTAAAGAAGTCAGAAAAAAGCAAGTCGCTAAAACAAAAAACGTCGCTAAACGTCGCTATGCCGACGTTTTTTAGCGACTTTAATGTGTCGCTAAATTTAGCGACGTTTAGCGATGCAGCGTCACTAATTAGCGACGTTTATTAAAGTCGCTAAACGTCGCTAATTAGCGACTTATATAGCGACGTTACACCGACGTCTTTAATGACCTGACAATACTGCCATGTCAGTAGTTTGCGACGTACAGCGACGATTTTAGCGACTTCGTTAGCGACGTCTTTAGCGACGTGTAACAGCATCGCTAATTAGCGACGTAGTTAGCGACGTCAATGAACGTCGCTAAACGTCGCTAATTTTACAGAAAAAAATAAAAATATATATTACTTAATTACATTTCTGGGTTTGCCAACCCCCTTGGGTTCATTATCACGTATATGATGGTAGTAGAAATAATTGAATAAGGGACACAGTAGCAGCACCAAGGGGGGAAATTCTAGTGCACTGGGTAAATACAGGCCAAGTATCAGTCATCAGTTGTAAACCAAAATATATTAGGAACTGTGTGAATATCAGTGAATTAAGACAATACTATCTGTATTGTGTGTTGGTCTTAATGTGCTCAGAGATAGGGAGAGTGTGTGTATTATAATTCAGTGTGTTTGAGTTTGTACAGGGACTGTGTATTATATTGCAACTTGTATCATTGAACTAAAAAAAAAAGGGAAAAACAGGCACTGAACACTCAACACCGGTAAAATAACATATTTAATATGAATAATATAATAAAATTGAAGAAAAGAAAGCAACCAGCAAATCTCATCGTAAAGAATATGGCAAATTTATATCCATACAATCGCATCCTAAATAATAAAAAAATATAAATATACAGTAACTAGCTATACTACTGCGGATATGCAGGAGGCTGACCACCGGCGCGCTTGAAGGATAAGAACTGCTCATACTCGTCCCGTGGAATCGACACCGATGTCGATGGAGAAGGCAGTGACGTCGGTGGCGTCTGTGTCGATGTAGGCGCACCAGGAGGCCTTTCCCGCTCCAAGTCTGCGAGTCGATGGTTGTAAGAATCCATGGTAGATAATAGCCTCGTACTGCTATGAACCATTTAATCCTGCATCATCGTCATCCTCTCGCCCATCGTTAGCTGTGATGCATGCAGCTCCATGATGTTGCGGTCTGTCGAGGCTCTAATATCATTTGTCAAATCCCGGAGCTCCGTCATGCTGCGGTCGAGCATATCGAATCGTGCGATGAGCATCGGATCGTCCGCCTGCGGCTGGGATCGGGGCTGCTCCTCCATCATTTGCAGCAACTCGTCACGGAGAGACGCAATCTGACGGTCAACGGCCTTCTGGACGGCCTCTTGGACTCTGGCCGACGACTGAGAGGGCTGCGACTGCGAGGGCTGTGTGGAATGCGCAGCTGTTGGGGAGGCCCTAGATGACTGCGTCACAACCAGGGCGCCATAGGAGCCCGTACCGTAGTACGTACCCCTCTGGATACCACCAGCTGCAGTCACCTACAGGTCGTCCATCGACAGAGCTGGAGCGGGCTGCGACGAAGTACCATCCTCTCCAGGTGTATGTGCACTAGCAGTCGCCCGCTCATGCAGCCTAAGATACTCGGCCTATAAAGGTTTGGAAACTCGATAATTGCCTAAGTTATATTAAAATTAACACAAATTAAAGTAATACTTACATAGGTCTGCGAGGCCCTCTCATCAATGAGATTTTCGTCCTTGCGATGGGTGGCCAAGAAGACGGTCACCATGTTTGCAACCTCACCCCTCTGTACCTGTTAAAAATATATTATTTATTACAAACTTAAACATTTTTTCCAAGTACCATTTTATGGTACTTATATTAAAATAATATATTTAAAAAAAACATACCAAACGACGGAAATGTTCCGTCAACGGAAATGTTCCGTCTTCGGAATCGAGCCACCACACCACTTGGCAGCATTCCGCCTAGCCGCCTTGGCCTTCTCAGACCTTTCCTTATAGCTCGGATCGTCGAATCTAGCCCTCATCGCAGTCCACTGCTAAGGCGTGATCCAACCTTGGATCAGTTTTCCAGCACGATCACGAGCCTTCTGGTCATCCAGAGCATCTCGGATAAGCTTGGCGGCAACGGTAGGAAAGAGCCGCTCGATCAACTCGGCCCGGTACGGAGGATAAAAATACGTTTGCTACAATAAATAATTTAGTAAGTGAGCATCACGGATAAGTTATATAATATGCATAAATTAGAGGATTTATTTAATATACTTTTATCTGGAAGTGCGCAAACCAGAATGCCTTCCTCTCCTCCAGAGTCTCAGAGTAGTTGATCCAAGGGCCACCGTAGTTGTTCCTCAGAAATTGGCCCAGGCATCTCTGAACCGACGATGGACGATATTTATACAGAGATAATAATTTAGAATACTGAAAAAGTCAATATACGATGAATAAAGAAATACACGATATATATTATACTAAACCATCTAATTGACTTACTTTGTACCGTCGGCCCAAATCTCTGTCCTCGTCTCCTCCGGAGGTACGCATGGAGGATCTTGCTGATGCTGGGACAACGTAGGCACGACCTCCTCGACATGCTTATCTGTCCCCATGGTTCTGTCAGCAGGAGGAACGCTGGACGATGGTGTACTATCACGCCTGGAACTACTCGTCCCAACAGTCGGAGATGTGAGTGATCGATATACTGGAGTACTGGGCGACGATGATCCGGAACCAACAGTAGGCAGTACCGGATGTCACGCCCCAATCCCAAATACGTAGGACTAGAACACGTAAGCATGCCAGTCGCATGGATATGGCACTCCAATATATGGAAACCATAACCCATACGTACGCTGTAATATGAATATAAACTCACATGTGGTATATATAATATCACAAGTCACAGATATGCTAATCTCATCCACACAACAAGTCATGGAAAAGAAATACTAACTAGAATAAGGAGTCTGAAATATCCAGAAAATAATAGTCGGGTGGAGACAAATCCACTACCAATGACTATAACCAAAACTAAAATGAGAGAGGAGTATAAAGTCTCCAATATAAAATAATATGAAGACAGAAGTACATCAGCGAAAAGAATCCATCGCTAGATAATCAACGATGCTCAGAAGGTAAGACCTTCTCGACAGAAAAGAACGCGTCAAGTCCAGGCCCGTACTCCTGCAAATACTCAAGAGCAGATACACCTGGCAGAGGACCAAGTCCTCAGAGGGACGTAACAAGATACAGAAAATACGAGCCAACTTGAACACAGTAAACATGCATATAATTTGAAAATAAATAAGTACGCTGTACCAGACAATCTATATGAATGCAAATAAGGACAACTTTTCAACGTATGGGCAAGGGTAGGCTACTCGATCTACCTCACAACTCACACACACGTCAATAGACAGCAGAAATCGACATACCGCGGGGGTAGCGACCAGCGAGACTCCAGAAATCGATATACCGCGGGGGTAGCGACCAGCGCGACACACGCCCGTAGTGCGAGCTATATACTACGGTTTACCAGAGTGGTTAAAAGCCTATACGCCTAATAATTGTCCTCTATGATACTAAGTGTCAAGTGAGTGTCAACATATCTAATATATAGTAATGACTGAAGAAAAACTACACATGCAAGAACTATACAGAAATGAAATAAAAGAAATATAAATAGCATGCAAAATACTGTAAGCAATTTGGCAAGATATCTTGCCTGGTAAGAAAGCTGCAAGGTGTACTGTCCAGATGTCAACGCACAGGATCAAAAGCTATGGCCACAGAACAAATGTATCCGGATGCTGAAATAAATATCACCAACGTTCCCAGAATAAGCAAAATAGCTAAAAAGCACATCCCTTTCGTCCAATTTGGACACAGGGGCAAAACGGTAATTTTGGGTAAAAGTGGGGTCCACATGTGGCCCACTTTGCACCGAAAAGCGTGCCAAGGGTAACAATCTCTAAATGGGACAAACTATAGGTCAAACAACTCTAAATGTCAATACGAACCCAACGGTATGTCTAAATGTGGATTCCGATGAGCCGTACACAATCTTGTCTAAAAAGTCAATTGTGGGGCCCGCCAATTGGCGATCTGGTCAACCATCTCAGAAATGCGTGAAAATTAGGTCACAGGACCAGCGCGTTACCACGAGTCCAGTGGCGCAAGTTTCGTCGCAATCTGACAAGCGTGCACAAAATACGCGCGAGTTCCACAAAAATTGTGACACGGTGTGTGTCCGCGGATACGGTCCGATTTCGGCGCGCACACGCGTCCGAATCAGTCCCCACAAATTTTTACATGTCCGGTTATGCTGCGTGCACCATTCGGTACACTTGGCACACGGCGGGACGGTCCCGTTTGGCGGAGCGCGCTCCATTTTCCAACTTTTGAAAAACTGGAAAAAGTGGGTGCGCGCAGTTTTGTGACGAATATAATTATGTCTACAGCAACTAATAGCATAGGGTTATTTTACAGAAAATAAACTAGGTCAGGTATTCTACAGGTATCAAAAAGAATCACCGAATTCGGATCTCTGTGGTGGGAGATACGAACTCGGCAATATGGGTGGTCATTCTGGAATTCTGCGATTCCAGAATTGGGTCTGTCCGTCCACTTTGGACGCTGTTTTACACCTAGGGGCACACGTTTTCCGAGGTTGGCTATAAAACAAATATTGGAGAGGGTTAAGGGGTGATCATACCTATGAAGACGGAGTAGCGTTTGGTTGAGCGAGTCGACGGAAAATCACGCCGGAGCGAAGGTGCCTCGAGTGGGATTCTGCAGGGTGCGAGGTCGGAGTCGACGGGATGGTTAGATGGCTTGGTGGGGCTTCTCTGGCTGCGGTGACGGCTCTAGATGGGAAGAGGAGGTCTGAATATTTAGGGTTTAGAATTTTTGAAGAGATATTATATATATATATATATATATATATATATATATAATAGGTCCGGGGGGGGGGGGGGGGTGCGCACACTCTGCGTTTGCTGGCTTGCTTAAGCTTTGCTTGCTTATGAATACTAGCAAGTTGCTAAGCTTCTAACTTGCTGTACATTTGCTAGCAATTGCTAGCAAAAGTTGGAATTCCTAGGTGTAGTATTATATTAGTATTACTTATTAGTTCTTATTATATTATTATTTATTTTCTTTTCTTTTTCTTAAATATATACATACATATATATATTTGTATATATATATACATATATATATATATATATATATATATATATATATATATATATATATATATATATATTCATAAGAAATTTATAGATTAGGATAATGCACACCATTAGGCTAGCAACTGCTCAAGGGGTCTCCTACATGAAATAAATTCCGAAAAATTTCTGATGGTCCCATAAGTCCTCTAAGTGCCCGAACACCTAAAATAAAAATTATTAAAAATCTATTTCTCCTATTTAGCACATAATTACCATAATTAAATTATTAAATATTAAATAATAATAAATACGGTTTTTTTTTAAATAGGGATTTTACATTCTACCCAACTTACAAAAATTTCGTCCTCGAAATTGACACTAACCCATATTCATAATAATAACTATAACTATTACACTACATTGGTATCTAGTAGGACTCCTAAAACTCATGGTCTGCCATTCTATCACTTTCTCATCTATTGTCCATACACTATTCTATCATCCTCTAACTTGTCTACACTACCCAACTTACAAGAATTCTACTAGTGGTCACCTTCTTTGAAGCTATTGTCTAGATTGTAAGGCAATTATATTTATTAGGTCGAGAATCTTGGGATACCTGTCTAGAATCTCATAACTATGACTTTTTCCCATAGCCGTCAAGTATCATAGTCTAATACTGCCTCGCCACCTGGCCAGTATGGCTGCAAGTAATTCGACTACTCTACCATAATCGTCTGGCGGCAACTGTCGCTACCTCGCCAGCGATTTGTCATAGTCATCAGTTCGTAACAAGTGCCTTCAACTCTTTCCTAGGCATAGTTTAGGTTTTAGGGAAACACTTAAGGTCTCGACTAACTATTAGGGGTAGGACCTATCTCAATTAATCTAACAATTACTACTATGCTACATGGTGCTACTTAAGGGTTAAACTAATAAAGAGTACATATATTGCTATAGTGCATATATATATTAAGAACTCATCCTTAGTTATCAAGCATTACTAACACATTTATGTTTAACTAACAAAATAGGGGTGAGGTTGATATCAAACAATTCATAATGGCACGAAAGATATGACTATGATAGGAAGAGTTACGCACGAGATAAGAAATGAATATAAAAGGAGGAGATGAGTCACCCAAGAGGGCGAGATAAGGATAGGGGAAGAATACTACTACTGCTACTCCCGTCATCCATTAGCATCGCGTGTACGCCATCTGGATAGAATAGAAATATATCCTCATAACTGCTAGACTACCATATATATAATTCTATATCTATCTGTGCATCTAAGAGCTTGTGTCACAATGGGGTTATGAGTATGCAAAGATATTTATAACTAAAAGGTCGTACCTGTATCTACGGCTTTCTGTGTCTGTTCTCCCATACTTGTCATAATGAGTGCTTGGCCTTGTCCTTGGTTGTTCAACTGGGGTCTAGTCTTCTCCATTTGTGCACATTGTAGAAGCAGTGGTGGGTCCCTTTGGTCTTCTATACTTGAGGGTGTATGCGGTGTTCCTGATTCTACTGCCATAGACCTCTGGTTCTGCTGAGGGCATCTTCGGGTTTGATGGTGACTTGATCCACATATCATGCACAGCCCCAATCGACGATGACAGTCTCTATGAATATGACCTACCTTACCACAAAAGTGACAAGTACGGGGGTCCTTGGTTGGATATGGTGCAGCACTATCTGATTGCTGGCGTGTCAAAGGGTGTCTAATGGGTCCTCCTTGCTGTGTCCTTACTGGTCCTTGGTGACTTCTCTGTTGAATTTTGTTTCCCTTGCTGATGGCCTCCTGAATCCTGGCCTCTGTCAATAACTCGGCATAAGAGATCCGGGACTGTGAGCTAGTGTAGTGCTGGAGCTCCTGAGTCAGTCCGCGGTGAAACCTCTTAGCCTTCTCCAAGTCATTAGGTATTAGGACTGTGCCATACTTACTGAGACGGCTAAATTCTGCGTTATACTCATCAACCGTCTTGTCCCCTTGCTCTAGATGGAGAAACTGATCATACAATGCGTCCCTTACAGTATCCGGGAAGTACTTCCGCTCAAAGCACTCCAAGAATTGTTTCCAAGTCTGACGCGTACCCAACTGGCGCTCCATTGATTCTCACCAGTGATGCGCGTTGCCTTCTAACTGAGTCCTCACGCCTATCATCCATAGGTCAGAAGGTAATTGTGATGCCTCTAACAACTTCTTGGTATTGGCAATCCAGTTTGTGGTCTCCTCTGGACTCTCATTGCCATTATATGGCTTAGGGCCCATCTGCACAAAGTCCTTGACTGAACCGACCCGAGCTTGTGGTACTGAAGCTAGTGCCTGGGTTGGTACAGGGGCTAGTGCAGCCATTCTCTCAAGTGCTGCCAGAAATTCTAGCCTTTGCTCTGCTGTTTGCTGCCTCTGCTCGGCTGCCTGCTGCCTTTGTTCCTGTATCATCATCTGGAAGAATTGGAACAGCTGTGTCTGGCCATCCTGCGGTGCTAGTGGAGCTGGAAATGTCCCATTAGGTATCGTGGAAGGAGTTGATGGAATTTGATTATTAGTCAGTCCATCCGGTCCGGGAAGAAGAGGTGGTGTTGAGGTCACTCCTAGTGGTTGGTCGTCGTCCCCTGGAGACGTGTTGTTCCCGGTGGCGGCATGCCCGTTATTCAAATTCATCTCTCTGCAAGAGATGGACGAAGGATTAAGAAGAGTACATGAATCAAGCAGGATGCAAGAACTTAAGTAGGACATGTTGGAAGGAAGGTAAGTTATAGTCAAGTGTGGATGAGATCTAAAATTCTAATCCTAGGTGCAGGTCCGTTCGGTACAGTGACGTAACCGAAACGGCTAACTTGACCTGCATGGGCCACCACAAAAATATGTCACGCCCCAGTCCCAAATACGTAGGACTAGAACACGTAAGCATGCCAGCCGCATGGATATGGCACTCCAATATATGGAAACCATAACCCATACGTACGCTGTAATATGAATATAAACTCACATGTGGTATATATAATGTCACAAGTCACTGATATGCTAATCTCATCCACACAACAAGTCATAGAAAAGAAATACTAACTAGAATAAGGAGTCTGAAATATCCAGAAAATAATAGTCGGGTGGAGACAAATCCACTACCAATGACTATAACCAAAACTAAAATGAGAGAGGAGTATAAAGTTTCCAATATAAAATAATATGAAGACAGAAGTGCATCAGCGAAAAGAATCCATCGCTAGATAATCAACGATGCTCAGAAGGTAAGACCTCCTCGACAGAAAAGAATGCGTCAGGTCCAGGCCCGTACTCCTGCAAATACTCAAGAGCAGATACACCTGGCAGAGGACTAGGTCCTCAGAGGGACGTAACAAGATACAGAAAATACGAGCCAACTTGAACACAGTAAACATGCATATAATTTGAAAATAAATAAGTACGCTGTACCAGACAATCTATATGAATGCAAATGAGGACAACTTTTCGACGTATGGGCAAGGGTAGGCTACTCGATCTACCTCACAACTCACACACACGTCAATGGACAGCAGAAATCGACATACCGCGGGGGTAGCGACCAGCGAGACTCCAGAAATCGACATACCGCGGGGGTAGCGACCAGCGCGACATACGCCCGTAGTGCGAGCTATATACTACGGTTTACCAGAGTGGTTAAAAGCCCATACGCCTAGTAATTGTCCTCTATGATACTAAGTGTCAAGTGAGTGTCAACATATCTAATATATAGTAATGACTGAAGAAAAACTACACATGCAAGAACTATACAGAAATAAAATAAAAGAAATATAAATAGTATGCAAAATACTGTAAGCAATTTGGCAAGGTATCTTGCCTGGTAAGAAAGCTGCAAGGTGTACTGTCCAGATATCAACGCATAGGATCAAAAGCTATGGCCACAGAACAAATGTATCCGGATGCTGAAATAAACATCACCAACGTTCCCAGAATAAGCAAAATAGCTAAAAAGTATATCCCTTTCGTCCAATTTGGACACAGGAGCAAAGCGGTAATTTCGGGTAAAAGTGGGGTCCACATGTGGCCCACTTTGCACCGAAAAGCGTGCCAAGGGTAACAGTCTCTAAATGGGACAAACTATAGGTCAAACAACTCTAAATGTCAATACGAACCCAACGGTATATCTAAATGTGGATTCCGATGAGCCGTACACAATCTTGTCCAAAAATTCAACTGTGGGGCCCGCCAATTGGCGATCTGGTCAACCATCTCAGAAATGCGTAAAAATTGGGTCACAGGACCAGCGCGTTACCACGAGTCCAGTGGCACAAGTTTTGTCGCAATCTGACAAGCGTGCACAAAATACGCGCTAGTTCCACAAAAATTGTGATACGGTGTGTGTCCGCGGATACGGTCCGATTCCGACGCGCACACGCGTCCGAATCAGTCTCCACGAATTTTTACGTGTCCGGTTATGCTGCGTGCACCATTCGGTACACTTGGCACACGGCGGGGCGGTCCCGTTTGGCGGGACGCGCTCCGTTTTCCAACTTTTGGAAAACTGGAAAAAGTGGGTGCGTGCAGTTTTGTGACGAATATAATTATGTCTACAGCAACTAATAGCATAGGAATATTTTACAGAAAATAAACTAGGTCAGGTATTCTACAGGTATCAAAAAGAATCACCGAATTCGGATCTCTGTGGTGGGAGATACGAACTCGGCAATATGGGTGGTCATTCTGGAATTCTGCGATTCCAGAATTGGGTCTGTCCGTCCACTTTGGACGCTGTTTTACACCTAGGGGCACACGTTTTCCGAGGTTGGCTATAAAACAAATATTGGAGAGGGTTAAGGGGTGATCATACCTATGAAGACGGAGCAGTATTTGGTTGAGCGAGTCGACGGAAAATTACGCCGGAGCGAAGGTACCTCGAGTGGGATTCTGCAGGGTGCGAGGTCGGAGTCGACGGGATGGTTGGATGGCTTGGTGGGGCTTCTCTGGCTGCGGTGACGGCTCTAGATGGGAAGAGGAGGTCTGAATATTTAGGGTTTAGAATTTTTGAAGAGATATTATATATATATATATATATATATATATATATATATATATAATAGGTCCGGGGGGGGGGGGGGGGGGGCGCACACTCTGCGTTTGCTGGCTTGCTTAAGCTTTGCTTGCTTATGAATACTAGCAAGTTGCTAAGCTTCTAACTTGCTGTGCATTTGCTAGCAATTGCTAGCAAAAGTTGGAATTCCTAGGTATAGTATTATATTAGTATTACTTATTAGTTCTTATTATATTATTATTTCTTTTCTTTTCTTTTCTTTTCCTTTCTTTTCTTTTTCTTAAATATATACATACATATATATATTTGTATATATATACATATATATATATATATATATATATATATATATATATAAGAAATTTATAGATTAGGATAATGCACACCATTAGGCTAGCAACTGCTCAAGGGGTCTCCTACATGAAATAAATTCCGAAAAAATTCGGATGGTCCCATAAGTCCTCTAAGTGCCCGAACACCTAAAATAAAAATTATTAAAAATCTATTTCTCCTATTTAGCACATAATTACCATAATTAAATTATTAAATAATAAAAAATAATAAATACGGTTTTTTTTTAAAATAGGGGTTTTACACCGGAGGAGTACTCTGTCTACCTCAGGACCTGCCGAATCCTTCGCGTCGTCCTGTCATATCTGATAACAACATATGATGAATATAGAGAAACACAAATATATAGTACATTCTACAGTCGAAAGGTGATGCATATCTCAAAGCATTCTACAGTCAAAATATAATACATATATTCGTTAAAATAGTACATCTACTTCGTCAATTTTCCAACCTTGATCTACATTCTACAGTTAAAATATAGTTATATTCTATATGCAATATATGTTATTTTCAATCATCTTCAGAAAATTTATCTTGTTCGCCTTCCTCGTCCTCCTCTTCCTCTTCCTCCTCCTCGTCTTCACTTTCATCTACTTTGTCTTCCTCTTCGGATAATTCTACATCTTCTACATTATTACTCGTGTAATGAGTAACTTCTGTTGAGTTCATATCTACAATATTTGTTACAAGAGGTAGATCGTCCTCCTGATAAGTGTTTGTGGTATTAAACGAAAGAATGAAGATGTATTCAATATGGGGTTTACACAGAACCCGCCTTCTTTTGTTTACAAATAAACTTGTACAATTTGATCCTATACGAGGATATGGGAGTACAATTTATTTAATCTGGGTAGATATTTCTATAGGTGTCTGATCTGCAGTCGATCACTTTAGCCCTTGGACCACACGATGTTGAAGAAGTGCCGTAGAAGACAGGAAGCAGCTTCGAAGGTTGCAGGAGAGGGTGGATGCACGATGCCAAAGTCGTCGATCCCTACTCTTCGCCTGAGCTCCGGGTGCTCTCTCTCTCTCTCTCTCGGGTTCGATCTTCCGATTCTTGTTGACCTGGTTCGATCTTCAAGTTTTCAGTTTTTCGACCTCGGATCTGATATTGGCTTTCTTGACCAATTTTCCCGACCTTGTTCCTCATTGATAGAGGTCTCTATTTATAGAGTTTTAGTGACAGTGACCACTTCGTCGGTGTAACAACCGAGGAGTGGAAAGTACAGCACCCTTTTACAGAACGGTTAAAGTAACCAATGCCTGCGTATAGATGATCTTTTGAATTAGCGTGTGACGCGAGTCCAACTAAGGGACACAACGCGTACTATTGCTACGAAGATCACGGCGTAAAATCCACGTAGGTAGGTATCCATTGTGTAGAAGAGGTTGGCATAGAAGCCAAATGTCTGTCACCGTGGCATAGAAGCCAAATAGTTATCAAACCGGCATAGAAGCCGAACAGGCGTAGAAGCCGAGTGGTCGTAGAGGCCGAATAGGCATAGAAGCCGAGTGGTCGTAGAGGCCGAACAGGCGTAGAAGCCGAGTGGTCGTAGAGGCCGAACAGGCATAGAAGCCGAGGGGGCACAGGGGCCGAACAGGCGTAGAAGCCGAAGGGGCACAGGGGCCGAGCAGGCGTAGAAGCCGAAGGGGCACAGGGGCCGAACAGGCGTAGAAGCCGAAGGGGCACAGGGGCCGAGCAGGTATAGAAGCCGAAGGGGCACAGGGGCCAAGCAGACGTAGAAGCCGAAGGGGCACAATTGCTGGATGGGCGTAGAAGCCGCTGCGTACCGTGCCACAGTGCTGACGTGGACGTCTTAGCCAGAATTACGGCTTTTGAAGATATAATCAAATCTCTCGCATTAAATGCTGAGATTTGCCATCATCCCGTGCATTAAATGTGGAGGCGTGTTCTTTGACGGCCTGCAACCCTTTCTGCGCATCAGTCGCAGAGACGTGCCTCGAGAAACTGTCACCGCACTGTGCATTAGGCGAAGAGACGTGCCTCGAACCTCGTACGGAGTGCAGCTTTTGGCGTAGCAGGCGGTTTGTCTACTGCAGAACGTAAATAGCTCATATTTAGCCTGTGTAAAACAAGGCAGCGTATCCCCTCGTGCTTTGAAAAAGCAGTTTACGCGAAGGGGATGGCGGTATTTGACAGCCTGGGTGGCAGTGCAGTGCCATCATTATAGCCGTCGCTTGGGTAGTCGAGCCGTATCCCTTTGCCAGAAGTCCAGACGTCAGGTTCTTTGCAGGCTCTGACAGGTTCATTGCAGGATCTGACAGGTTCACTTCGGAGAATACGAAGCGTCTCTTGTACACCTCCATGCTGCGTATGAAAAGGGGATGAGTTTAACGCCCTGGAGGCGAAGAAGCACCCTGTTTACGCTGAAGCGGCTTGGAGGTACTGCCTTACGCGGATGGTCCTTTGAGCTTTTTTATGTTTCACGCTCTGTTCTAGCAGAAAAGGGCTCTATTGCACGCTTGATGGCTCTGAAGGCTTCTGCTTACGCTGCTCTGCACTGATACGCCGCGTATAGTCATCCGGCGTATTTTTCATGCTTCTACAATAAGCTATTTCGTCAATGTCAAAGGTATTTCTAGCTTTAGTCTTGCATACTGCCCCCGTCTAGGATAAGTTATGAAGTACACGAGCTGAGCCTGACTTGATAGGACAAATGGTTCGTAGCCTTGATATCTACGCTTGTAGTTTATATCCACAAGGCCATGCTTGTCAATTTTCTAACCTTGATCTTGAATTGGATCGAACCATTCACACATGAATAGCACGATATTAGCAGATTTTGTGCCATAATTATATGTCAACTCCATAATCTCTCGTAAGATGCCAAAAAAATCATTGCCCGGATTGACGTCTTTGTAGTTCGAAGATTTGATACACAAACAACTGTTTTTCGTGGAATCAAGATCCAGAAAGTTGTCTCTGATAGGAGCATTTGTTGACTTGAACCTGAACCCATTTGCACAGAAACTTGGCCATATTTTTACGGCAGTAATTGGTCCCTTGGCTAGAGTTCTAATAGATTCAGTCTCGGGTGTTATTAGACGATCGACCTAAATACCAAAGTAGCGATAGTAAGTTATTTGTTTTGCAAGTGCAAAAATAAAAAGTAGTTACCAAGCATCTTACATATGCGCTCAACCAAGAAGGAAAATGGCATCTCATATCTTGTTATACTTCTTCGTCTGTTATGTAAGGTCTAACCGACCTCAACTCATCATTATATGTGCTGAAAAACAATGAAGCAACTGCTGATTAGTAGCATAATAGTATCTTATACTATTACATTGAGATGATGTAAACGTGGACGTATTAATTACTTACCCCTCTAGCTTCTCCACTTCATTCTCATCGCAATTGAGTAATATATACAATTGAGCAGCCCTTAGCTCATCGTCATTCAAATATCTCTTCTTAATTTTTCCCGAAGGCTTTCCGGACGCATTGAATACTTTGAGTATTGCATTATTAGATTCCTGATATGCGTCGTCGTTTCTCAGAGCTTTCGTCCTATTAGTAGCAACATGCGGTTTGAAATACGTCGAGCAAAAGTTTGTAATCTCTTCGAGAACATAAGCTTCACAAATGGAGCCCTCAACCCGTGCCTTGTTTTTCACCTTTCTCTTTAGGTGATTCAGATGCCGCTCGAAGGGGTACATCCACCGATAACCGACAGGACCACCAACATGTGCCTCATAGAAAAGATAAATTGACAAATGCTCCATAGAGTCGAACAATCCAGGAGAAAACACCTTCTCGAGCTTACATAGTGTTACCGCAATGTCCTTCTCTTGCTTTTCTAGACGATCGACGAGCAACTTAGTACAACAAAGTTCTCTGAAGAATATGCTCAGCTCTGTCAATGGGTCCCAAACGACCTGTGGTAAGAATTCCCGAAATACAATCGAAATTAACCTCTCCATGAATACGTGACAATCGTGGCTCTTCATACCCACCAGTTTGTTCTCCTTGAGGTCGACGCATCTTCTCAAGTTCGACACGTACCCGTCTGGAAACTTTAGACCCTGAATCTGTAATACCCCGTTCCGCTCAAGCGGACTGCCGATTCAAACGGCAAAGTGCAAACTTCCCGACCTGCCTCCCTCAGCGAGGCAACTCGTTTGAGGCAAGGATATCCAGACTTGGTCCCTACAGGAGTTCGGCTTAGGCTTTCAGAGGCTCGCTCGCAGTATCACTCGACCGAGGCGGATCATCGCTAAGGTGGGTGGCTACGGTGAACTTGTCTTTGCTTAGCCAGCACACATAAAATACGGAAGGATACATGCTAGTCGCTAGGTGAATCACCCCCTGCATGCTAATAAGAATCCAACGCACCTAGCTAAGGGAATAATTCCAACTTGTACTGCTTGTCGCTAGAACATGGAAATAAAATATTGCTTATATGTTCAGACCCTCGCATGTTACCTTTGCCTCGTGCAACTGGACCCGCTATGCCTCGAGTAGAATGACACAAAAGTATATTCAGTAGTGCACTGTTCACTCCCTAACACTGCACTCCCTAGATAACTTCGCTCGGAAAGGCCCCGTACGGTTTCGCTCGGCTTACCTTCGGGCCCGAGCGAACTTGAATGCTTAAGTTATACAAGTGCATGCTTGCCTGCTTTTATGTATTGCCTAGTTTCCATGCTTCCGCTATATTGTCGACTCAGTGAACCTGTTACCGATCGCCTATGCATTCATGATTCCGCTGCACTCGGACAATCTGTGCGACTCTGTGGCTTAGAACTCTTATCGCCAGCCAACGAACCACGGCCTTGCACGGGCGCAAGCCCAGGCCCGTGCGGCATCACGTCCCCCGAAAGCTCTACTCGGGCCATTCGATTAGCTCCCCTTCCTCCTTCGCGCCCGCGGGACGGGCGCGGTCATTCGCGTTCGGCGCGCCGAGGCACGGTGATTCGTGCCCGGTTCGTTATGGGGTAAAACCGTCAGAGGAGAGCCCCAATCTGACATTACACGCTTCCTCGGCAAAATATGGATACTCTCGATCAAAGTGCTTTCATGCTTCTCCATCGGATGGATGATCCAATACTCCTTCGATCTGTTTTCGCATGTGCCAACTCATGTTTTCTGCAGTCTCCTTAACCATAAACAACCGCTGCAACCGCGGCGTCAAAGGCAAGTAGTGCATCGAATCGGTAGGCTTCCTTGCACCGACAGACTTTCCTCTAACAGTGGCCTTGTAGCGATCAGCACCACAGAATCTGCACGCATCTTCATCCTTGTCGTCTTTGTAGTACAACATGCACCCGTCACGACATGCATCGATTTTCTCGTATCCCATCCAAAGCGATCTCACCATCCTCTTAGATCGATAGAAGTCTTTAGGCAACTTTGCACCCTCGGGCAAGATCTCTATAATCAAATCGAGCAGTCGATTATAGCATTCTTGCGATATGTTAAAATTGGACTTGATGCTCAATAATCTTGTAACCACCTCCAACGATGAATGATCCTCACAACCAGGATATAGTGGAGTCCTTGCATTCTCCAGTAACTCCATAAACTTTGCAGCATCGACATTCGGTACCTCCTCAGCTGCATCATAATTGTCCGGATTGAAACTAGGTCCCGCCGTATCATAATTGTCCGGATTGAAACTAGGCCCCGCCGCATAATAAACCATGTTCACCAACCCGTCGTCGTAAGCATCGTGGTCATAGACATCCATATACGGCTCCACATAGGGCTCCGACTCCGATGCTAGAGATACAAGTTCTTCGTGTGCGGTCCACTGATAGTAATTCAGCGTGAAGCCCTTCGAGTACAAATGATATGTAACTTCCACTTCTGGATGATATTTTCTGTTGCGACATCTCACACACGGACACTTAATTTTGGTATCGTCCATGTACTGAGGGAACACCTTGGCGAACTGCAGGAACTATTGTACACTCTCAATGAATTCATCCCGCACACCGCACATGTCATCAGGATGACGGTTGTACATCCACGGACGATGACGCAGATAATAATTCATATCCATTTCTAGATACTTCTACAAAAATGACAGTATGTATCATATAAATCATTACATACATTGGTTTATCACCTAACTTCATAACTTAACCGTACTATAAAAATCATAACTGATATAATACATACTTTCATTTATCAAAGTCTAAAATAAGCAATATTCAAAACAACTGACTATTTATCAAAGTCTAAAATAAGCAATACTTTCATTTCATAACTGATATAATATATACTTTCATTTATCAAAGTCCAAGAGCCCTAGATATGGAATATAAATATTAATGAGTGTTTTGAAATGATAAACAGGGTTAACTAGTTAATGGTGATGTTTCTAAGCCACTTCTAGATCCATACTAGTTTATACTAGTCAATACTAGGTTAATACCTTGCTACAATATGTCTTCTAGGTCGTACTAAGGAATTCTAGTTTATACTAGTTAATGCCTAGCTAATACTAGTTATTACTAAGTATACTAGTTAATATTTGCTATACTAAATACTACTAGTATAACTTAACTAATATCCTACCTTACCCCAACTCACATCTTAGCTCATAAATGTATGTCACAATAATACCTGATACCACAGTATCAGTTCACTTCACAGCACTGTTGTGCTCTAATTGAACTGCACTACACCGATCAATCTTGCCAATTAAATCCCTGATACCACAGTATCAGTTAAGGGCTGTATTGGCATGCAACAAGTGACCTGTGAACACCTACCCGATACTTGGCTATACCTTAACCCAAACATATTGTCACGCCCCAGTCCCAAAATGCCGAGGGACTGAGCACGTGAGCAATGGCCAGCAGCACGCACAGATGAACAACCCAATTTAATGGATCCATCAGGGCATGCTTAAGCTGTAGTCTATCAGTAATATGTTACAAGTCTCAGGTATTTCTAATCTCATTCACAGAATAAACACAGATTAATGCCAGAAATATTGCAATAGAAATAAATATGCAATATCAATTAAGGTTATCTCGGGAAATAATCCGAGAATTATTCTGTTACATTTAAGGAAACATAGACTGGAAATAAAATACTGAAAAGGAAATACTGTGTAGCTGAAGCCGGTGCTCAGGTGAAGTCTTCGGCCACTATCTCGTCCTCAGTTCCGGGTTCTGCTCCAAGGAGTGCTCCTGTACCGTACACCTCGGGGTAGTTCTCTGCGGCTATACCTGGGGACATAGTCCATTCCAGGTCCTCAGGGGACATAACAAGGTACAGAAAATACAAGCCAAAACATATGCAGTGCAGCAATAAAATAACCAGCTAGTGATATGCAAGTGAGAGTTTTAGTCATACTCAGGCTGAGGCTACTACAGGATCAGTGTCGAAGAAACCATAGCAGTATTTTCTCGAGGAGCCAGTAAGGAACCAAAGCTCTGTATCAGAGTCTAAGGCACCGCCAGATATAAGTATTTATATTATATTATATTTCAGCCTTGATATGACCATACTCTTCCCACCCCATGTAATCTCACGTCACAGTTCCAGAATATCACAGGTACAAGTCACGCAAGATTGAACTAATGCAATGAGTCAGGTTAAAATCTAAGCATGTAAACTGTAATGACATGAAAATGTAACCTATACGAAATCACCAGGTATTTCTCAGGCAATTCCGTCACATGAATAGTGTCAGGTGTCCTGGGTTAAGCAGTTAAACAAGTTTACTTAGGCATCTACAAGAAATCAAGTAAATACTATAACCAAAAATATCTGAGAATTGGCAAGCTTTACTTGCCCACTGATTGTATAAACAAGTCCAGGAAATAACTAGCAAGCAGCAGGGTTTGGCAAGGTACACTTGCCTGTGGTTCCGGTTCGGTTTGCAGTTCTGACTTCGGCGGGAATTGCATGCGGTACTCCGGTTGCTGAAACAAATATCACCATCAGATCCAGAAAATATCAATCAGCTAGAAACACCTGTCCTTGGGTCCAATTTGGAGACAAGGGCAAAAACGGCAGTTTCGGGCCAAAACGGGGTCCACCGGTGGGCCCGCTTTGCACCGAAAAATACGTCCGGGTCAACGGTCTCCAAATTCACCAAACTCAGTGTCAACAGGTTAGAAATGGTGATACGAACCCAACGGAACTTTCAGAATTGGATTCCGATGAGCCGAACACAAAATCGCCCGTCGAGCGGGGCCTGTGGGGCCCACGACACGCGATTTCGTCAGCGTTCTCAGAATCGAACCAAACTTGACCCACAGGACCAGCGTATCGCTACGAGTCCGATGGCGCAAGTTTCGTCTCGATCCGACGTGTGTACACAAAGTTAGGGCGCATTCCAGAAAGTACGGATACGGGGCGATGTCCGCGGATACGCGTTGATTCCGGTGTGCACGCACACCCGAATCAGCTTTTGCCAAATCCCACCCGTCTGTATCGATGAGGCGTACGTATTTGTGAAGACCGCACGCGACCAAGTCATCCCGTTTGGCGGGGCGTACTCAGTTCCGGGGTGAAACAGGGTCTGATTTTTCCTGTTTTTGGATCGCGGTGTGCGATCACCACAGGACGCGATGCCCCGAACAGTTTGTCCGGACACCGAGAGGGTCATACAGGCTTCGCAACGCAATTTGCGGAATCGAAAACGGAGCTAAGAGCAAAAAGTTACACGCACCTGAAGGGGACCCGAAAACCCGAACTTGATCGTGTCCGACACGTGTCCGACTCGTGTCGGACACAGGGGGAGAAATTAGGGTTTGGGTTAGGGTTTTGCTCGGGGATCCGACGAGGGGCGGCGGAGACGGCGGCGGGGGGGCTGGCTGAGACGGTTGGGGGCCGGGGACGGCGCGGCGAGGCGGCGCCGGGCTCGCGGCGGAGCTGGAGGCGGCGCGGGGGCTGCTCGCTGCTGCTGTTCCTCGCTGCGGTGGCCGTTGCCGGAGACGAAGGGGGAGGGGATGAGGAGAGCTGACGGTGGACGCCGGTGGTCGTCGGCGGCGGGTCTGAGGCGGCGGGGTACGACGGAGCTAGTCGAGGGGGGAGATGGCTGGCCGGAGAGGGGGAGGAGCGGGGTTTAAATAGGCTGGGCGAGGGGGCTGGGGGCCGAGCTGGGCGGAGAGGTGGCGGTGGACGTGGGGGTGAGGGCCGGCCGGAGCGGGCGGAGGGCGCGGTGGAGGCGGCGCGGAAGTCGGGCAGCAGCGCGGGTCATGGGGGAGAGGGTGGAGGCCGGGTCGGGTTTGCGGGTCGGGCGGGGGCGGATCCGACCCGACCCGCTAGGGCTGGGCTCGGGTTGGGCTGGGCCGGGCCGGCCCAACGGGCCGCGGGCTGGGAAATAATAATAAAAAACTAATAATAATAATAATAATAATAATAATAATAATAATAATAATAATAATAAAATCAGTAATAATTAATAAATAAATAATTAAATAAATAAATACTGTTTAGGCATTTAAAAATAGGTCCGGGGCCCGATAAATTCCAGAAAAATTGCCCTAAGTCCAGTTTTTCATTTTACACCCAAAAATATTATTTTTATAATATTTTAATATCATTTATTATCAATTTAAAAATCATTTAAAAATTAAAACCCTGTTTTTAAATTACAGAAAAATCCCAGAAAATTTCAGAAAATTGTGAAAAATCCAGTTTTTAAAATTTTGAAAATTCAGGGGGTTTACACATATGCCTGCAGACCCTAACTAAGTCTGCAACCTCTGATACTTTGCGCTATTGCTGCAGTGGCTAAATCTTTCCTTCACTTAGTTGTTTCCAACTGCCCTTAGCTACTGCCATGGCTCACAGCAGTGCTTGCTGCTGCCTTGCCATTGCTCAAGCATGCATGTGTTTGATGTTGCTCAAGTGTGCACCAACACTCTCCCATTGCAGAAGATGATAGGAACCAATCCCCTCCTCACAGTGCCAACCCGACACCACTGCAACACATTGCCAGCTTGCCTAATGCACTAGGCCAAACTGAATTGAGTTCAGTTCCTGAAGCCTCATAGTTCAGTAGTAACACCCACACACAACTCGACTCTTCTACCCTCTCCCACATCAAGCACAGCTAGAAGACACTATGAACACCAACACAGATAACAGTAGCTATATACCTATATATATATATCGAGATACACCTATATATGCATATACTCTCTCATATGCAAATAGATAATACACCAATTTACATATACATATCATATGATACTCTAAGGCATAAATAGACACACACACACACAACCACTAGTCCAATTCACAAACATTTGGTGTGCAACACCAAGATACTCTAGGATACATCCTCCATACACCACACCACCATGATACCAACCGTCAATTCACATGGACACATCCAATAGATCAAATATTGTATGAATAAACTAATAGTTGACAATATTGAATAAAATAGATGTATAGGAATCAATCCTGATCAAAAAACCTAACCCTAACCCTAACCCCAGGTCAAAAAATCTAACCCTAACCCTAGGTCCTGATTAGTGTTTGTGTCAGTGTGTGTGTGTGTGTGTGTGTATGTCGTGTCTGTGTCAGTGTCAGTGTGTGTGTGTGTGTGTGTGTGTGTGTGTGTGTGAGTGTGTGTGTGTGTGTGTGTCTGCGTCTGTGTGTGTGTGTCGTGTGTGTCTGTCAGTGTCTGTATGTGTGTGTCGTGTCTGTCAAGTGTGTGTTGTGTCAGTGTCACATGTGAGAGAGAGAGAGAGAGAGAGAGAGAGAGAGAGAGAGAGTTAGGGTTTACCTAGAGCTCGAGGAGGAGGATGGGGATGCCGGAGTAGCCGCAGCCGTGGAGAGCCGGTCGCCGGAGAGGGGGGTGGGGGAAATCGAAAGGGTTTTAAAACTTTCAAAAATTTTGACAGATGGGAGAAAAGAAAACTGAGCCCTAATTAACCAAAATTTAGCGACGTTTAGCGACGTCAAATAAAAACGTCGCTAAATTAAAATTTAGCGACGTCAAAGACGTCGCTAAACACGTTGCTAAATATTTTTAATATATACGTCGCTAAATACGACGCTAAACGTCGCTAAATTAGACATATTAGCGACGTTTAGCGACCTTAATTGAACTTATAGCGACTAATCTTTTAAAATCTTAATAAAAGTCGCTAAACGTCGCTAAATGTCGTCATTTAGCGACGTTTTTTATTGAGTCGCTAATTTAGCGACGTTTTTACATGGAGTCGCTAAAATGCGTCGCTAATCCCGCTTTTTCTAGTAGTGAATTCTTAGAAACGATAATATTTATAATAAATTTTTTTAATATTTATTTAATATTTTTATGTGCATGCAATGCACGTGCACGTTACTAGTCTCCTATAATGAGGCTTAGAAACGGCTCCAAATTGAGTTGTCTAAGCCGTTTGTAAATTCTTCAGCAATTATTAAAAAAATTATGGTAAAAACAATCTCTTTCTTTATCACAAATATATATTTAAAAACTAAATTTAAAACTATTTACAAACTAAAATAAAAAAATCAATTTAAAGGAGAAAACATCAAAAAAATAAATTATTAAAAAAATCTTAATTTAAATATTTGAAGTATTTTTAACAATATTATAAAAATATTTATTTTATGTTTACTAGTACTATACAAGGCACAATACAGTATGCATATATATATATATATATATATATATATATATATATATATATATATATATATATATACTCTTATAATGCGGTTTGAAAACTCCTGAAAAATGAACCGTCCAAATCGACGCATGTACCTCCTCACATACTTAAAAATAAAATTTTAAATCATTCCAACTACCATAACATATAATAAATTCTAAAATATATTCAATATTTAGATATTCAAATTACATTTAATCTAAAATAAAATTTTAAATCATTCCAACTACCATAACATATAATAAATTCAAAAATATATTCAATATTTAAATATTCAAATTATATCTAAACTAAGTATATGATACTATCTAATTAAATACATACCCAAAATTCTAAAAATATACATATAACATTAAAATTGTATTTAAACTAAATACATGGTACTATCTAACTAAATGTATATCCAAAATTTTAAAAATATACCAATAATAAATCATAATTAAAAAAGATTATATTCAATATTTAAATATTTATATTATATTCAAAACTAAATACATGATATTATCTAATTAAATGCATATCCAAATTTCTAAATATATATTTATAACATTCAAGTTATATTTAAACTAAATACATAGTATTATCTAATTAAATACATATCCAAAAATTTAAAAATATATGAATAATAAATCATATTTACAATATATTAAAAAAAAATTTAGAATATTTTAATATCAAAGTTTTTTTTTATCCAAAATGTTCCAGTTTTGTGCTATTATTTGTGGTGCGGAAAAACCACCCTGATTTGTTATTCTTTATGGCTTAAATGCTTTATATTCACCGGGTGGGTCTGAGAATATGAACACGGATGAGGATGGGTTTGCAGTTCAGATGGTAGCTAGTAGCCAAGAGCCTTGAATTAAGTGGATTGCTTTGTACTGTATCATGTAGCCTTCTTTGACCCATAATGAAAATATATGTATCAACCCCAAGCTGCCGTATTCTTTATACCACGTATTGTAACAATTATGACAGAATTTAATCATTTATGACAAGATTGATTTTTAATCTTTATGAAAAGGTTGTCCATCCATATAATCCTCATATAGCATGATGTCATTCTTTAAGAAAAGTTTGCTAATCAATTTCTTCCAAAACAATTCCGGTCGAAGCTGTACTCAACTCTCCGGTCGAAGCAATCGCCTCTGTTCTTCACGAGCCGAGGTATCGACGATGAGATCTCCATGATCGGATTCTGCCTCCAGGAAGGCGGAGAGCGCAGTAGGAAGAACACTACCGTCTCCAGCTACACCCTTCCCTTCCGAGCCGTGAACCACAATGGATGGCCCGACGGACGCGACTTCGCCTTCGCCTGCTCGTGCAATGGTCTAGTCTGCATCCGTCCGGAAGACGGTAGGAAGCCGGTCATCGTGTGTAATCCGCTTACTCTTGAATCCATCACATTGCCTTCTTACAGTTTCCGGTACGTCGGACTCGGACTCGGATACGGACCCTCCACAAAGGAGTACAAGATTGCATGTCTAGCATATGAAGACCCGGACTGCTACTATTTCAACTCCCAGGGAATGTTGATGGTCTACACTCTCGGAAGCGGAAGGGATACGGATACGGATACCCCGTGGAGAAAGGTGGGGAGAGTGCCACTATTCGTTTCAATGAAACCGCCCGTCTATGCAGACGGACACATTTGTTGGTTACTTTTGGATCGTAACAGAGACACTAGCTATTTGTTGTTTTACAATGTCGACACCGACCAGGTTCAATTATTTACTTGGAACCTTCCGGCCGGTGTTGCATCGAGTAGGACAAAATTTGACAGGATGCTGTTCGTCGAATTGGAAGGACGTGTCAGTCTGGCCTTCCATGATGATGCCAGCGTCGAGATCTGGATGCTGACAGATCGACGGGACTTTTGGATACGAAGGCACAAAATCCAGACGTCGCCGCCACCACCTAACATGATCAGGAACTATAACTTGCCTCCTTGGATGATTGCCATCTGGGAAAGGGAGGAGGGCCTCCAGATTTGGATTCAAGACCGTATAATACTACTGTACGACCAGAAGAACGTGAACGACGACGACCACGACGTTAAGTTCGAGGAGTACGAGGCACCGGACCTCGGGGACCACGAACCGATCTGGCGTTCGTGTCAGAACTACCGGCCCAGCCTGGTCTCCCTCCAGCAATATTATAAGTGCAATACTGGTGAAAAAAGCAGCTACGATAGGACTAAATGGGCCGAACCACCACCCAAGATCCCATTGCCGCCGGCAGCAAAACCTTTGATCAGGCGGCACCGGACTTCGATGGGCGGAATGACTGACGTTAAGTTCCAGGCACGGCGATTCTAATGACTTTGAAGGATTACAAAATTAATCGAGGAGGTCGACATTAATAATCTGTAGCTAGGAACACGTTGTTTATATTCCAAGTATTATTACGTACGTACTACCATTGTCTTATTTACAGTATTTATATTCCAACTTTTATCAGGGTAGTAGGTCCTCTGCTGAGATTGATAGCTGTGTAATAGAAGATTAGATCATTTCTGCTATTGATGACATGTTGGGTTGACTTTTTTATAGGATTTATCGCCACTATTTACTAGAATTGAACCAATTGTCAAGGATGGGAACCCACCTTTCCATTTGTTTGTGGGCAAGTCTGCCTAGTACTAGTTGTTGAGATCTTCAAGAGAGTTTTGCTTCTCTTTGAGAAGAATTCAACAACAATGAAGCATGACATTTTTAATATAATTTTTTTTTTAGCATAAAGTCAACATCATTCTCCAGGATGCAGTAGAGGTCCTCGCCGTCGCCCATGGAGCAGAGATCTCTAGGTCTCATTTTGATCCCAGCGTCAGCCCGCTCTTCCTGCTATGTCGACTGCGCTATAGATGAACAGCTCTCTCTCTCTCTCTTATCACTTAATGAGTTAATCATCAACTTTTCTTGTGTGTTTTAGTAGTTGAAATCTGTTGTGATCTCTATATTTTTAATGTTTGATCCAGGAAATAAAAATAAAAAAAAACTTTGGTTCAGTAATTTGAGGTGCCTAATAGGTGATTAAGTATCACCCAAATATTGATCTCTTTGCAAGAAGTTTTTCTAATTGATAGAAGTTTCATCTTTTATTTGGTAGAGATAAAATCTATTAATAGATATTGGAATGTACCTCTTAATTATTAAGGGCCAGTTTGGTATCATTTTTGTCTTTTATTTATTGTTTAAAAAACATTTTTTTTTTTACAAGAAGATGTTTGGTAAGTGTATTTATGGTTTTTGTTTTTGGAAACTAAGGTCTCGTTTGGTTCGCATAAAGGAAGGAAATCAATTTCCTTTCCTTTGAAAAATTATAATTATCATCGATATTCCTTTCCTTTGTTTGGAAATGTCAAGAAAATTGGAAGAGAAGGTGAATATTTAAAGGTGGAAAAGTGAATTCTTGGTGGGGTGTAGGAAACCACTCTCCCCTAATTTTCTTTCCAATAGAAATTATTTTCTTTTTCTCCTCAATTCCTTTGACACCCAAACATAGAAAAGTAATAACTTTTCTTTTTCAACCGACGCATGTACCGCCTCACATACTTAAAAATAAAAATTTAAATCATTACAACTACCATAACATATAATAAATCCAAAAATATATTTAATATTTAAATATTTAAATTATATTTAAACTAAGAACATGATACTATGTAATTAAATACATATCAAAAATTCAAATTTTTTTTATAACTTTCAAATTATATTTAAACTAAATGCATGGTATTATCTAACTAAATACATATCCAAAATTTTAAAAATATACCACTAATAAATCATAATTAAAATATATTATATTTAATATTTAAATATTCAAATTATATTTAAACTAAGTTCATGATACTATCTAATTAAATACATATCCAAAATTCTAAAAATATATTTATAACATTCAAATTATATTTTAACTAAATACATGGTATTATCTAATTAAATACATATCCAAAATTTTAAAAACATACCAATAATAAATCATAATTACAATATATTCAAAACAATATTTAGAATATTTTAATATCAAAGATTTTTTTTTTGTACATGCAACGCACGTGAAGGTAACTAGTATATATATATTATGACCTTCATGTACATATATTATCTATCATAGAGCCTTCCATAATATATCAACAAGCAGCAGCAATGGAGGAGATCATCTTGGAGTACAAAGGCCTCTTTCACCACAACACGTTTGTGAATCTCAGAGCCTTCTCGCTCCTCAAGGGAGAATCCTCCACTACTCAATTCCGTCCGAAAGATGTCGACGGAGACCGAGCCTACGTGACGTTCATCTGGGTGCGACCTCAATAGGGAATCGAGAAGATGACTTTTGCTCTCCCCATGGCGTTCTTGCATCAGGCTATCACGTTGGGCAAGATAACAAGACATATGCTGAACCATACGAGTTTATTTTCCGACGAGGGTGCCGGTACGTTCGAGTTCCTGAACATTAATCTACAGAGGTTCTTCCAGCAAGCATCAGTCAAGCTACGGCAGCTGCAGCAACTTAGAACCACCGAATTGTCGTTACGTATGGAGATAAATGTCTACGTCAGAGCCAAAGTCAGAGTCAGAGTCAGAACCAGAGCCAGAGTGCAAAGGGGCCAGAATATTACTTATTATTGATCTTTTTTATTTTCAGCTTTTTTCTGAAAATATTCATATAGTCATCAAACGTGAGAATATTTTCAAAAAAACTAAAAAAAATAAATTACTTGAAATTTGATTTCTCAAAATATGTAGTATTTTGAATACCAGCCCTCTAAATTCCTATGATTAGCAATATGGTGAAGATTGTTTCACCTTTAAATTCCAAATTATCTTAGGGTCAGGCTTGCAACTATTTCACAGGCTTTCCGAACATTGTTCAAACAACTTTTTGGTTTGGTAGTAGATTGATGGGCATTTTATTTCTAGATTGTTTATGGATTTACATTATTGTTCTTTAGATATACATATCATTTTTTTTTACAGATATATAATGCCAATTCCAATGCGAGTTTAGTTCTTTAAATTTTAGATTTTGATGGTTATCTCGGTAAAATTCAAGTTGAACAAGCAAAGATTGGCTCGACTCGGTTGCAGCTTAGTTCTTCTATTCACAGAGATGCATCTATTTTTATTAAAATGTAATGTTTTTATCTCTACTAGAAATTTATTAAGTACAGAGTGCAAATGCACCCTTGTAATTCTTTTTTTCATCTCAAATTTTTTTTTTTGAAATATTGTTATAGTTTACTAGGGTTTCCACTAGCACTCTTATAATGAGGCATGAAAACGGTTCAAAATTGAGCCGTCTAAGTCATTTGTAAATGCTCCACCATTTATTAAATATTAATATTACGTAAAAAAATGTTTAAAAATAATAAATTTGTTATATATAATGTCATGGAGATTTGAACCCAAGCAACCAAATAGAATGTCTCACACCTTAATCACATGAGTTAGAAGAGATGTTTGACTATGGTTAAATATTATTATGTAGTTAAACAGTTATTTAATTTTTTTAATTACGTGAGACTATACGTACGGCTTAAACGTCTAACTGTTTCAAAACTTTTTATAAATAGTAGACATATATCCATAACAAATTATAATTAAAATATAGTCAAATCTATAACAAATCATAATTAAAATGTAAACATATATATAACAAATTTTAATTCAAATATATTTAAATATTTAAATTATTTTAAAATTATAGTAAATCACGTGCATTTACTAGTATATGTATATTCCATCCTTCTTCTGTAGTGAATAATTGATACTTTATGACAATGAAGCAGCTGCTACAGCCCAAACTGTTGGTCCAAATGGATAACCGTCAACTCGATTTCGATAATCGACTAATTATGATCTGGTATGACTCAATACGGCACATAAAATGACAATCGTTGCATCTTTGTTACTTCGCTGAGACAATGCTGCAACAAATCTACAAGTTGTGTTATTAAGTCTGTATTTTATATTTATTGAATTTAGGGCAAAATGTAGGGTTCGTGTTGACACTAGGAAACTCAAATCCATATTAAACCAGAACCGAGTCCACTTAAAATAGTCTGAACCAAACCAAACCTGGACCCAACATTCTGGAAACAAACCAACAGAATTCGGACATAACTCGGGACGAACTCGGGGCAAACTCGCCCCCCTAAGACCTAGTTTGTAACGTTACTCCGTGAGACCAGGATTCTAACGTTCGAATTTATGAATGTTGGATATCTGAACTCGGTTCAAAAAAATCCTATAAATAGAGATTGAATTCACCATTCTTATTCACTCATTCACTCACTTTCATATCTCTACCTTCCTGAGCTATAAACCTTATCTATTTTCAAGATCAACTTTCAGCCTTCTAGTGCCAGCGCGGTTCCGATTTAGAAGTCTGATCGAGTTGTAAAAGCTTGGTTTGTCAAGTTCTCTAGTGTTTGAAGTCGGCGTGCCCTTTGAATCAAACACACGTGTGAAGTCTTTTGAGCCTTCGGATCAAAGCTCGATCTTGTAAGAAGTCTGCAAGCCTTCAGATCAAAGCTTGTGATTCTATAGTGTATACAACTTCGAGCAAGAGTTCTCGGGTTTGGACTAGTCCTCTCAGAGGGAAACCAAGATAAAATTACGGTATTTGTGTTTGCTCTTCTCAACTCTTACTTTATTGCATATTAATAATTGATATATCTGTTGGTACATATACTGCATTTACGTAGCTTAGTGTCACGCCCCAGTCCCAAAATGTCGAGGGGTTTTACCACTAGGAGCGTCGGGAACGTCTGCACACAGATCCCGAATAAACTCTTAGGGCAGTGCTTCGTGCACGACTTCTCCAGAGGCCGATAACATTGTTTAATTTTATTTTTATATTCTGAAATTTTTAAGTAAGTAAAAGACAATTTATATAACACTTTTATCAGGGTAGTAGGTCCTCTGCTGAGATTGATAGCTGTGTAATAGAAGATTAGATCATTTCTGCTATTGATGACATGTTGGGTTGACTTTTTTATAGGATTTATCGCCACTATTTACTAGAATTGAACCAATTGTCAAGGATGGGAACCCACCTTTCCATTTGTTTGTGGGCAAGTCTGCCTAGTACTAGTTGTTGAGATCTTCAAGAGAGTTTTGCTTCTCTTTGAGAAGAATTCAACAACAATGAAGCATGACATTTTTAATATAATTTTTTTTTTAGCATAAAGTCAACATCATTCTCCAGGATGCAGTAGAGGTCCTCGCCGTCGCCCATGGAGCAGAGATCTCTAGGTCTCATTTTGATCCCAGCGTCAGCCCGCTCTTCCTGCTATGTCGACTGCGCTATAGATGAACAGCTCTCTCTCTCTCTCTTATCACTTAATGAGTTAATCATCAACTTTTCTTGTGTGTTTTAGTAGTTGAAATCTGTTGTGATCTCTATATTTTTAATGTTTGATCCAGGAAATAAAAATAAAAAAAAACTTTGGTTCAGTAATTTGAGGTGCCTAATAGGTGATTAAGTATCACCCAAATATTGATCTCTTTGCAAGAAGTTTTTCTAATTGATAGAAGTTTCATCTTTTATTTGGTAGAGATAAAATCTATTAATAGATATTGGAATGTACCTCTTAATTATTAAGGGCCAGTTTGGTATCATTTTTGTCTTTTGTTTATTGTTTAAAAAACATTTTTTTTTTTACAAGAAGATGTTTGGTAAGTGTATTTATGGTTTTTGTTTTTGGAAACTAAGGTCTCGTTTGGTTCGCATAAAGGAAGGAAATCAATTTCCTTTCCTTTGAAAAATTATAATTATCATCGATATTCCTTTCCTTTGTTTGGAAATGTCAAGAAAATTGGAAGAGAAAGTGAATACTTAAAGGTGGTGGAAAAGTGAATTCTTGGTGGGATGTAGGAAATCACTCTCTCTCCTAATTTCCTTTCCAATAGAAATTATTTTTCTTTTCTCCTCAGTTCCTTTGACATCCAAACATAGAAAAGTAATAACTTTTTTTTTCAACCCCATGATTTCTCGAATCAATAAGGCCTAAAAGTAATTTTTTTTTTAAGTGAAAACAAATAATTTGTTTACTATGATTTTATAAATAAAAAATAAAATTTTTTGGGATGCAGATGGTAGAATATGTTTGTTTACCAAAAAGTAAATATATTTATAGGATTTTGCTTATTAAACATGTTTTTGTTTTTATAAACAAGTAAGTGATACCAAATAGGGTTGAATCAACAACTTTTTATCTTGTGTTTAGCAATTAGTAGTTGAAATCTTTTGTGATCGGTATACTCTTAATTTGATATGCATTGATCTCTTTTGGGCTAAAGATATTCTTCTTTCTTTTATTTGATAGAATTTTTTTTCCTTTTAGACTGAATCTCATCCTGGAAAGACATGTTACTATGTAAGTATAAGATTTTAAGTATTTAAAAACTTGTGGGTCCTATAATTTCATTACGTTTACTGTAATAGAAATCCTCTAAATTATT
The DNA here is from genome assembly GCA_036927795.1 of Iris macrosiphon. Taxonomy (NCBI): domain Eukaryota; kingdom Viridiplantae; phylum Streptophyta; class Magnoliopsida; order Asparagales; family Iridaceae; genus Iris; species Iris macrosiphon. The sequence goes on from JAYESA010000013.1 coordinate 2,006,449, forward strand.
CTAAATCCAAAAAAATATATATAAAAATGGCATTATTTGATATTAATTATTTCAAAAAATTAACTAATTGTTTAACGGTCTAATGTAATTTAATTATAAATAAATATTTTTAACTTAAGTGGTTAAGGTGGTAGGCATTATTTTTGGTTGTTTGAGTTCAATTCCTAGCGACGATAATATTTACAATAAATTTATATTTAATTTTTTAAAATATTTGTTTACGTATGTGCAATGCCAAATTTAAATATTATGGAGACCTAAACGATATTTAGGTCAGTACAAGTCAGGACGAGACTCGGATCATATTCAAATATAGATAATTAAACATAAAATTTTAATATTATATGAGATTCTAAAACTAAATATTTCTAATTAAAACCTTTTAATCTTAATAAGAAACATAAACGATATTTAGGTCAGTACAAGTCAGGCACAATACAATATATATATATATATATATATATATATATATATATATATATATATATATATATATATATATATATATATATATATATACACTCTTATAATGCGGTTTGAAAATGGCTGAAAAATGAACCGTCCAAACCGACGTATGTACCTCCTCACATACTTAAAAATAAAATTTTAAATCATTCCAACTACCATAACATGTAATAAATTCTAAAATATATTCAATATTTAAATATTCAAATTACATTTAAACTAAAAATAAAATTTTAAATCATTCCAACTACCATAACATATAATAAATTCAAAAATATATTCAATATTTAAATATTCAAATTATATCTAAAATAAGTACATGATACTATCTAATTAAATACATATCCAAAATTATATATATATATATATATATATATATATATATATATATATATATATATATATATATATATATATATATAACATTAAAATTATATTTAAACTAAATACATGGAACTATCTAACTAAATATATATCCAAAATTTTAAAAACATACCAATAATAAATCATAATTAAAATAGATTATATTCAATATTTAAATATTTATATTATATTCAAAACTAAGTACATGATATTATCTAATTAAATGCATATCCAAATTTCTAAATATATATTTATAACATTCAAGTTATATTTAAACTAAATACATAGTATTATCTAATTAAATACATATCCAAAATTTTAAAAACATATGAATAATAAATCATAATTACAATATATTAAAAAAAAAAATAGAATATTTTAATATCAACACGCAGGCACGTAAAGGTAGCTAGTATATATATATATATATATATATATATATATATATATATATATATATATATTCTCACCTTCCTATACGTATATCAACAACCAGCAGCAGTAATGGAGGAGATCATCATGGAGTACGAATGCCTCTTTCACCACAACACGGTTGGGAACCTCAGAGCCTTCTCTACTCTTATAATGCGGCTTGAAAACGGCTCATGAGCCGACCAAATTGTATGTATATAGTCCAAAAAAAAGAAAGAAAAAAAAATCTTCCAACTGACGCATGTACCTCCTCACATACTTAAAAATAAAATTTTAAATCATTCCAACTACCATAACCTATAATAAATCCAAAAATATATTCAATATTTAAATTATATTTAAACTAAGAACATATACTATACAATTAAATACATATCAAAAATTCAAAAAAAAAAATATTTATAACGTTCAAATTATATTTAAACTAAGTGCATGGTATTATCTAACTAAATACATATCCAAAATTTTATAAATATACCAATAATAAATCATAATTAAAAATATATTATATTTAATATTTAAATATTCAAATTATATTTAAACTAAGTTTATGATACTATCTAACTAAATACATATCCAAAATTCTAAAAATATATTTATAACATTCAAATTATATTATACATGGTATTATCTAATTAAATACATATCCAAAATTTTAAAAACATACCAATAATAAATCATAATTACAATATATTCAAAACAATATTTAGAATATTTTAATATCAAAGATTTTTTTTTTGTACATGCAACGAAGCGTGAAGGTAACTAGTATATATATATATGATGACCTTCATGTACATATATTATCTATCAGAGAGCCTTCCACAATATATCAACAAGCAGCAGCAATGGAGGAGATCATCTTGGAGTACAAAGGCCTATTTCACCACAACACGTTTGTGAACCTCAGAGCCTTCTCGCTCCTCAAGGGAGAATCCTCCACTACTCAATTTTGTCCGAAAGATGTCGACGGAGACCGAGCCTACGTGACGTTCGTCTGGGTGCGACCTCAACAGGGAACCGAGAAGATGACTTTTGCTCTCCCCATGGCGTCCTTGCATCAGGCTATCACGTTGGGCAAGATAACAAGCCATATGCTGAACCATACGGGTTTATTTTCCGACGAGGGTGCCGGTACGTTCGAGTTCCTGAACATTAATCTGCCGAGGTTCTTCCAGCAAGCATCAGTCAAGCTACGACAGTTGCAGCAACTTAGAACCACCGAATTATCGTTACGTATGGAGATACATGTCTACGTCAGAGCCAAAGTCAGAGTCAGAGGCAGAGCCAGAGTGCAAAGGGGCCAGAATATTACTTATTATTAAACTTTTTTATTTTCAGCTTTTTTTTTCTGAAAATATTCATATAGTCATCAAACGTGAGAATATTTTCAAAAAAATAAATAAAAATTAATTACTTGAAATTTAATTTCTGAAAATATGTAGTATTCCAAATACCAGCCCTCTAAATTCCTATGATTAGCAATATGGTGAAGATTGTTTAACCTTTAAATTCCAAATGATCTTAGGGTCAGGCTTGCAACTATTTCACAGGCTTTCCGAACATTGTTCAAACAACTTTTTGGTTTGGTAGTAGATTGATGGGCATTTTATTTCTAGATTGTTTATGGATTTACATTATTGTTCTTTAGATATACATATCATTTTTTTTACAGATATATAATGCCAATTCCAATGCGAGTTTAGTTCTTTAAATTTTTGATTTTGATGGTTATCTCGGTAAAATTCAAGTTGAACTAGCAAAGATTGGCTCGTTGCAGCTTAGTTCTTCTATTCACAGAGATGCATCTATTTTTATTAAAATGTAATGTTTTTATCTCTACTAGAAATTTATTAAGTACAGAGTGCAAATGCACCCTTGTAATTCTTTTTTTCATCTCAATATTTTTTTTGAAATATTGTTATTGTTTACTAGGGTTTCCACTAGCACTCTTATAATGAGTTTAAAAATGGTTCAAAATTGAGCCGTCTAAGTCGTTTGTAAATGCTCCACCATTTATTACAAAATATTAATATTACGTAAAAAAATGTTTAAAAATAATAAATTTGTTATACATAATGTCATGGAGATTTGAACCCAAGCAACCAAATAGAATGTCTCACACCTTAATCACATGAGTTAGAAGAGATGTTTGACTATGGTTAAATATTATTACGTAGTTAACAGTTAGTTAATTTTTTTTAATTTTTTTAATTACGTGAGACTATACGTACGGCTTAAACGGCTAGTCGTTTTAAAACTTTTTATAAATAGTAGATATATATCCATAACAAATTATAATTAAAATATAGTCAAATCTATAACAAATCATAATTAAAATGTAAACATATATATATAACAAATTTTAATTCAAATATATTTAAATATTTAAATTATTTTACAATTATAGTAAATTACGTGCATTTACTAGTATATGTATATTCCATCATTCTTCTGTAGTGGAATAATTGATACTTTCTGACAATGAAGTTGCTGCTACAGCCCAAACTGTTGGTCCAAATGGGTAACCGTCAACTCGATTTCGATAATCGACTAATTATGATCTGGTATGACTCAATACGGCACATAAAATGATAATCGTTGCATCTCTGTTACTTCGCTGAAGACATTGCTGCAACAAGTCTACAAGCTTTGTTATTAAGTCTGTATTTTATATTTATTGAGTCTAGGACAAAATGTACATCGGGTTCGTGTTGACACTAGAAAACTCAAATCCATATTAAACCAGAACCTAGTCCACTCAAAATAGTCTGAACCAAACCAAACATGGACCCAATATTCTGGAAACAGACCAACAGAATTCGGACATAACTCGAGACGAACTCGGGGCAAACTCGGCCCCCCTAAGACCCAGTTTGCAACGTTACTCCGTGAGACCAGGATTCTAATGTTCGAATTTATGAATGTTGGATATCCGAACTCGGTTCAAAAAAATTCTATAAATAGAGATTGAATTCACCATTCTTATTCACTCATTCACTCACTTTCATGATATCTCTACCTTCCTGAGCTATAAACCTTCTCTATTTTCAAGATCAACTTCCAGCCTTCTAGTGCCAACACGGTTCCGATTTAGAAGTCTGATCGAGTTTTAAAAGCTTGGTTTGTCAAGTTCTCTAGTGTTTGAAGTCGGCGTGCCCTTCGAATCAAACACACGTGTGAAGTCTTTTGAGCCTTCGGATCAAAGCTCGATCTTGTAAGAAGTCTGCAAGCCTTCAGATCAAAGCTTGTGATTCACTATTGGTGATTATAGTGTATACAACTTTGAGCAAGAGTTCTCGGGTTTGGACTAGTCCTCTCAGAGGAAAACCAAGATAAAATTACGGTATTTGCGTTTGCTCTTCTCAACTCTTACTTTACTGCATATTAATAATTGATATATCTGTTGGTACATATACTGCATTTACGTAGCATAATTTTTAATTGGGGTTTATTAATTTTGCTGCACACACACACTCTATTCACCCCCCCTCTAGAGTTGCCCTAATGGTCCAACAATTGGTATCAGAGCAGGTATTCTCCAAATTGGTTCATGATCCCAATTGCTACTACGATTGGTATCAGAGCAGGTTATCTTGATACAGGCTTAAACTCCTAGTATACTTATATGGCACCTTGAGCCCCTTGTACACCAATAATGGTGAAGGCCAGTCTACAAATAGACCACCCCTATTTGATGGTACCAACTACACCTATTGGAAAACACGGATGAGCTTCTTTCTTAAGTCACTAGATTTTGACCTTTGGTCAATTGTTATAGATGGCTACAACAAGCCATTCAGAATTGTGATTAATGGTAATCTTGTAGAAAAGGCTCATGATAGATACACTGATCTAGAAAAGAAGTTTGCTAGTCTTAATGCTAGAGCTATTAATGCTTTGTTCTGTGCTGTAGATAGGACAGAATTTAACAGAGTATCCACATGTACCACTTCGCATGAGGTCTGAAAACTTCTTGAAGTGACTCATGTAGGAATCACTCAGGTAAATGAGTCCAAGATAAGCAGACTAACACAAGAGTACGATACATTCAAGATGAAGCCAAATGAGACCATCACTTAGATGTTCACAAGATTTCTTGACATCGACAATCCTCTATCCTCTCTCAGCAAGAAGTACAACAACCATGAAAAGATCCAAAAAGTGTTTCTTTCTTATCACTTAATGAGTGAATCATCAACTTTTCTTGTGTGTTTTAGTAGTTGAAATCTGTTGTGATATCTATATTTTTACTGTTTGATTAGCATGATCCAGGAAAAAAAAAACTTTGTTTCAGTAATTTGATGTGCCTAATAGGTGATTGCAAGTATCACCCAAATATTGATCTCTTTGCAAGTAGTTTTTCTAATTGATAGAAGTTTCATCTTTTATTTGGTAGAGATAAAATATATTAATAGATATTGGACTGCACCTCTTAATTATTAAGGGCAAGTTTGGTATCATTTTTGTCTTTTGTTTATTGTTTAAAAAAACTTTTTTTTTTTTTACAAAAAGATGTTTGGTAAGTGTATTTGTGGTTTTTGTTTTTGGAAACTAAGGTCTCGATTGGTTCGCAGAAAGAAAGGAAATCAATTTCCTTTCCTTTGAAAAATTATAATTATTATCGATATTCCTTTCCTTTGTTTGGAAATGTCAAGAAAATTGGAAGAGAAAGTGAATACTTAAAGGTGGAAAAGTGAATTCTTGGTGGGATGTAGGAAATCACTCTCTTCCCTAATTTCCTTTCAAATAGAAATTATTTTCCTTTTCTCCTCAGTTCCTTTGACACCCAAACATAGAAAAGTAAAAACTTTTCTTTTTCAACCCCATGATTTCTCGAACCAATAAGGCCTAAAAGTAAATTTTTTTTAAGTGAAAACAAATAATTTGTTTACAATGATTTTATAGATAAAAAATAAATTTTTTTGGGATGCAGATGGTATAATATGTTTGTTTACCAAAAATAAATATATTTATAGGATTTTGCTTATTAAACATGTTTTTGTTTTTATAAACAAGTAAGTGATACCAAACAGGGTTGAATCAACTTTTTTTTATCTTGTGTTTAGCAATTAGTAGTTGAAATCTTTTGTGATCGATATACTCTTAATTTGATATGCATTGATCTCTTTTGGGCTAAAGATATTCTTCTTTCTTTTATTTGACAGATTTTTTTTCCTTTTAGACTGAATCTCATCCTGAAAATACATGTTACTATGTAAGTATAAGATTTTAAGTATTTAAAAACTTGTGGGTCCTATAATTTCATTACGTTTATTGTAATAGAAATTTTCTAAATTATTCTAAATCTAAAAAAAAAATGGCGGTGGCTCTACAAATCCTTGAATAATATAATATGTTATCAAATCTTTACAAATATAAGGTGACTTTGAAACGGCTCTTGCCGTATAAATTATTTGTAAATATTTTATTAATTATTTCAAAAAATTAATTAATTGTTTATCTATCTAATATAATTTAATTATAAATAAATATTTTTAACTCAAGTGGTTAAGGTGGTAGGCATTATTTTTGGTTGCTTGAGGTCAATTCCTAGCGATGATAATATTTACAATAAATTTATATTTAATTTTTTAAAATATTTGTTTACATACGTGCAAAGCCAAATTTAAATATTATGAAGACCTAAACGATATTTAGGTCAGTACAAGTCAGGACAAGACTCAGATCATATTCAAATATAGATAATTAAACAAATTTTTTTAATATTATATGAGATACTAAAACTAAATATTTCTAATTAAAACCTTTTAATCTTAATAAGAAACAAAAAACTATACCGTCTCATGTTTGGATTAGGTTTTGGATTCTGTCACGCCCCAGTCCCAAAATACCAAGGGACTAGACACGTGGCAATGACCAGCAGCACACTCCAATAGGTAAACCCAATTTAATGGACCCATCAGGGTGTACTTAAGCTGTAAAACAACTATAAAGGTCTATGATACTAATCTCATCCACAGAAATAAATACAATCAATATGAAATATAAAGCAATATCAAGTCTCAATGAAACATATCTCGGAGAACAACCCGATAATGAGTTTGATACATTAATTCAATAAACAGGAAACAACAGAAATAACTTAGAATAGATAAAGCAGATACTCAGAAGAAATTCTTGGCGATCACCTCGTCCTCTGGTTCTGGTACTGCTCCAATGTCTACTCATGTCCCGTACACCTCGGGGTAGATCTCCTCTGCTAAACCTGAGGACACAATCCGGATTCCAGGTCCTCAGGGGACATAACAAGGTACAAGAATAACTCAAGCCAAATAAATGCAGTATAATAATAAATGAATCAATAGGGTAAACTATGTAACCAGCTAAGTGATATGCAAAATGAGAGCATCACTAGAACTCAGGCTGAGACTACTACAAGCTCTGTGTCGGGGAGCCGGTAGCAGTGATATCATGTAGGAGCCTAGCTCGGCGTGGCTACGGCACCGTAATAATATAATCAACATGTAGCCTGTGTGTCTCTCCCCACCCAATGTAATCACATGTCTCATGTCCACGATGTCTCATGTCCATGTCACGCAAGATCATGGCTTCTAACTGATGCAACAAGTCATAATGATAGCCATGCATATGTAATATCTATGTCATAAATCATGTAGCCTATACAGAATCACCATGAATATCTCAGAAAGATTCTGTCTCATGAACAGTATAAAGTGTTCTATGGTATGACGTACTGTAAACCCCCTAATTTTCAAGAATTTTTTAATTTAGAATTTTTCATAATTTTCTGAAATTTTTCTGGGATTTTTATTAATTAAAACAAAGGTGTTTTAGTTATTAAATAATTTTTAAATGATGTTAAATAATATTTTATGGTGTAAAATGAAAAATTAAACATAGGGTAATTTTCTGGAAATTTATTGGACCCCGGAAGTATTTGTAAAGCCCTAAAAACCAAGTTTTTATTAAACCAAATTAAACCTTAGATTAAAACGGGTTTATTTTAAATAAACCAACCGAGCCGAACCGGACCGGGTTCAATTGAATCAAACCGAACCCTAGCGGGTCGGATCCGGGTCTAACCCACGACCCGAAACCCGCTAGACCCGACCCGCTTTCAATTCTTAGCGGATCGGGCCGGATCCTCCACCCGACCCGACCCGCTTCGACCCAAACCCGTGCTACAGTGGACCTTTCCTCTCCCCGACCCTGGCGATTCTTCTCCGCCGAACGGCCGCGCCGCTCCGGATCCCTGCAACGCCCGCCGACCCGAACGCCCAGCTCCTCCTCTCCCCTCCCGCACTGGCCGCCCGCTTCACCTCCCTCTTTCCCTCCGCCTATAAAACCTCTCCGCCTCACTCCGCCCCTGCCTTCGTCTTCTTCGGTGACCTCAGCCCCCAGCCCTGCTCCTCCGCCTTCCCTGCTCTCCTCCGCCACTGCCGAGCTTCGACGAGCCCGTCCCCAGCAGCCACTCAACTGTCGAACCCCCAGCCCGTCGCCTCGCCGGTCTCCCCTCCTCCACGACGACCCGAGCATTTCCTCCGCAGCCGAGCAGACCCCGACCATCCGCTTTCCCGCCTGCGTAACAGCCAGCCCCGGCGACGCCTCACCGTGCTGCGCCGCCTCCGGCGACTCCACCCCGCAGCCGCCTCAGCCTCTCTCCGGCCGCCGTAGCTCCGGCGAGCAAGGAACCCTAACCCTAGCCTGGACACGGCCCGGACACAGACACTGTGTCAAGACGACACACGGATACGAGAAATCTTGGTTTTTCGGAGCCCTGTTCAGGTATTCTTTTCTCTCTCCTCGTTGTCCCATTTTTTGTGCCGTCTGTTATGACACGAACCCTGCATAACCCTCTCGATGCCCGTACAACCCGCTCGGTGCGTCGCGTCCTGTGGTGATCGCTAACCGCGATCCAAAAACAGGAAAATCAACGCCTTGTTTCACCCCGGAACTGAGTACGCCCCGCCAAACGGGACGACTTGGTCACGTGCGGTCTTCACCGATACGTGCGCATCGTTGATACGGACGTGCGGATTTTGCAGAAGTTGATTTGAATGTGCGTGCACACCGGAATCAACGCGTATCCGCCGACAACGCCCCATATCTGCCTTTTCTGGATCTCGCTGTAACTTAGTGTACACATGTCGGATCGAAACGAAATTTGCGCCATCTAACTCGTAGCAATACGCTGGTCCTGTGACCCAAGTTTGGTTCGATTCTGAGAACGTTGACAAAATCGCGTATCGTGGGCCCTATGGCTCCACTTGACGGACGATTTTGTGATCGGCTCATCGGAATCCAATTCTGGAAGTTCCGTTGGGTTCGTATCATCGTTCCTGACTTGTTGACACTAAGTTTGACAGATTTGGAGACCTTTGGTTCTGACACATTTTTCGGTGCAAAGCGGCCCACATGTGGCCCCGCTTTGACCAGAAATTGTCATTTTTGCCCCTGTGTCCAAATTGGACTCAAGGACAGGCATTTCTAGCTATTTGATATTTTCTGGATCTGATGGTGATGTCTATTTCAGCAACCCGAGGAGTACCTGCAATTCCCACTGAAGTCAGAGCTACAGTTGGAGTCAGAACCTTAGGCAAGTGTACCTTGCCAAATCCTGCAGTTTTGCTACTTATTTTCTTGACATATATAATTGTTGTACATGCTTCAACCTAGGACCGTGTGACTTATTAGCGTCCGATTATAGTCAGGTGCCAACACCGTACGCGAAGTTGTGTAACGTCACCTAGAGATGGATATCGTGACCCTTTGCATTCTCGTACTTGCATTATCAAGTACGTTATACCCAGGACACCTGACACTATTCATGAGACATAATCTTCCTGAGATATTCATGGTGATTCTGTATAGGATACAGGTTTCATGACATAGACATTATATTCTTGGATCTTATTATGACTTACTGCATTAGTTATGATCCTGCGTGATATGGACATGAGACGTCGTGGACATGAGACGTGTGATTACATTGGGTGGGGAGTGACACACAGGCTACAAGTTGATTATATTATGACGGTGTCGTAGTCTCCCTTTTGAGCTAGACAAACCACATGATATCACTGCTACCGGCTCCCCGACACAGAGCTTGTAGTAGTTTCAGCTTGAGTTCTAGTGCTGCTCTCATCTTGCATATCACTTAGCTGGTTATATATTTACCCTATTGTTTCATTTATTTGCTGCACTACATTTATTTTGGCATGATTATTCTTGTACCTTGCTATGTCCCCTGAGGACCTGGGTCCGGATTATGTCCCCAGGTTTAGTAGACGAGATCGATCCCGAGGTATACGAGACATGAGCATTAACAGGAGCAGGAGCAGGACCAGGACCAGGCACTGGAGCAGTACCAGATCTAGTAGACGAGTGATCTCTGTGGGTATCTTCTGAGTATATACTATTTCCATACTCAGTATTGTTGATATCTTTATTCTTGTATCTTGACAGTTGTATCATACTTGATTATCGGGTTGTTCCCCAATTTATGTACTTGTGACTTGATGATGATGTTTATATTTTCTTTTGTTGATATTGATATATTCATTCTGTGGATGAGATTAGTAGACCCTGACTATTGTTTTACAGTTAAGTATGCCCCGATGGATCCATTAAATTGGCTTTGTCCATCGGTGTGTGCTGCTGGCTATTGCCACGTGTCTAGTCCTTCGATATTTTGGGACTGGGGCGTGACATAGTTTTTGTGGTGGCCCATGCAGGTCAACGACTAAATTGTTCGGTTTCAACTTAGGGACCGAACAGACCTGCAATAAGAATATGATAAGTTTTTAGGATCTCATCCACTTGCTTGAAACGTTCTTGATATCTGTATCGGATTCAAATCAATTTCTTGAATTGCATCCTGCCTTGATTCCTGTACGCCTCTTATTATTTATTTTGGTTGCAGAGTTATGGAATCACAAGCAAACGACGAGACTCCTGCAACATCACCACGGGGTGTTTTGGTAACCAATGAAGAGGAAGTAACACCAGTATAAGAAGGTCAATCCGCTCAACAGCACAGTCAAGCAAATCAGCATGCCTCGGAAATCCAGCAAGATAACATTCCACCATCGACGCAATTTACTCCACAAATGCCCATAATTCCACAAGGGCAGGCCATGGACGGACAGCAGATATTTCAAATGATCTATGCAATGATGCAAGCTCAACAACAAATTCAACAAGAGGCTCTGATTCATGAGGCAGAGAACTTGAGGAGCAGCCTAGTAACCGCAATGGAGCAGGCAGATTTACCAGTACGACGGCCAACGACGGGTTCTATCGCCGATTTTTGCCAGCTGAAGCCTCGTACCTTCTCAGGAAAAGAAGAGCCCACAGAAGTTCATGAATGGCTCACCAACACTCAACATCAATTAGAAGCAGCTGAGCTTCCAAGGGAACGTTGGATGACTGCAGTCAGAATACAATTGACGGACAATGCACATTACTGGTGGCTATCCGAGGAGACACGGCTCGGACCAGACCGAGTCACTTGGAAAGAGTTCTCTAGACTCTTTCAGGAGATGTACATTCCAGCCATCGTTCGATCAGAACTTCGGGACAAGTTCAATAGCCTCACTCAAGACAATATGACGGTGGAAGACTACAATGCACAATTCATTCGTCTGAGTCGCTTCGCCCCAACTCTGATCCCGACAGAAGAAGAGAAGGTTGAGAAGTTCTTCGACGGACTAAACTTTGAGCTGCAGAAACTAATTGGATCCGTTGCTCCTACATCATACCCGGACGTCCTTGCTGCAGCCCGACGCATGGAGAGCGTCATCAGGAGAAAGACCAGTCTAAAGCGGCCATCCACATAAGCACCAGCCGAAGCACCACAAGAAGAAGCTACAAAAAGACCTCACGCGTACCAGCCACCAGAAGCATCTTCACAGGCACTACCTGTCTGTCCATATTGTCGCAAGCGAGGCCATATTGAGAACGAGTGCAGACGCAAAAGGAGATTATATTTAGCTTGCGGATCCAGTCAGCATTTATTGAGGGAAAGCCCTGAGCGTCGAGAAGGAGCACCAATGGTTAACCAACAAGCGATACTAGTACCGAGGCCAGCCTATCCAGCATTAGGAGCACCACAAACAGGAGTTGAAGGAGTCCTACCACACCATCTCCAGGAGGGTATCAGCCGAGGCCACCTTTGATACCTCAGGCACTACTCTTCCAGCAGGCTCAGCAGCAGCAGAGGAATCGACTGCAAGGATGCGGACAAGCCCTGACGATGACTCATGGATTAGCTAATGCACGTAAGTTTTCGTAGCTATCTCGTTTCTAGATTTGCTTTAGTTCGTGCCTGTTGGTTCGTGACCCTAGCCTTCACCTAGTAATTTTAAAACTTGCTAATAATTGATAACCTAGTGATAACCTAATATATTTTTATAAAGGATAACCTGGTTTTCTAAAACTGTAATTTTTTAGATTTCCTTCATTCGAAAAATTTCATAACTTCCATCGCTTAGGGAAATGATTTTCCCTATGTGTTATTCTTACACCCTCAACTTTGATTCTTCTTCATAGTAATGCGCTTCAAAAAATATTTGCAACCGTGTCATCTCTGTTGATCAGTTATTCTTTGATTGCGAGGACACGATCCTCTTAAGGGGGGTAGATTGTAAATCCCTTAATTTTCAAGAATTTTTTAATTTGGAATTTTTTACAATTTTATAAATTATTTTTGGGATTTTTATTAATTAAAACTAAGGTGTTTTAATTATTAAATAATTTTTAAATGATGTTAAATAATATTTTATGGTGTAAAATGAAAAATTAGACATAGGGTAATTTTCTGGGAATTTATTGGACCCCGAAAGTATTTTTAAAGCCCTAAAAACCAAGTTTTTATTAAACCAAATTAAACCTTAGATTAAACCGGGTTTATTTTAAATAAACCAACTGAGCCGAACTGGACCCGGTTCAATTGAATCAAATCGAACCCTAGCGGGTCGGATCCGGGTCTAACCTACGACCCGAAACCCGCTAGACCCGACCCGCTTTCAATTCTTAGCGGATCGGGCCGGATCCTCCACCCGACCCGACCCGCTTCGACCCAAACCCGTGCTACAGTGGACCTTTCCTCTCCCCGACCCTAGCGATTCTTCTCCGCCGAACGGTCGCGCCGCTCCGGCGTCCCCACGCCGCTCCGGATCCCTGCAACGCCCGCCGACCCGAACGCCCAGCTCCTCCTCTCCCCTCCTGCACCGGCCGCCCGCTTCACCTCCCTCTTTCCCTCCGCCTATAAAACCTCTCCGCCTCACTCCGCCCCTGCCTTCGCCTTCTCCGGTGACCTCAGCCCCCAGCCCAGCTCCTCCGCCTTCCCTGCTCTCCTCCGCCACTGTCGAGCTTCGACGAGCCCGTCCCCAACAGCCCCTCAACTGTCGAACCCCCATCCAGTCGCCTCGTCGGTCTCCCCTCCTCCACGATGACCCGAGCAGTTCCTCCGCAGCCGAGCAGACCCCGACCATCCGCTTCCCCGCCTGCGTAGCAGCCAGCCCCGGTGACGCCTCACCGTGCTCCGCCGCCTCCGGCGACTCCACCCCGCAGCCGCCTCAGCCTCTCTCCGGCCGCCGCAGCTCCGGCGAGCAAGGAACCCTAACCCTAGCCTGGACACGGCCCGGACACAGACACTGTGTCGAGACGACACACGGATACGAGAAATCTCAGTTTTTCGGAGCCCTGTTCAGGTATTCTTTTCTCTTTCCTCGTTGCCCTATTTTTTGTGCCATCTGTTGTGACACAAACCTTGCATAACCCTCTCGATGCCCGTGCAACCCGCTCGGTGCGTTGCGTCCTGTGGTGATCGTGAACCGCGATCCAAAAACAGGAAAATCAATGCCCTGTTTCACCCCGGAACTGTCACGCCCCAGTCCCAAAATGACGAGGGACTAAAGAAGCGTGGCAATGGCCAGCAGCACGCACCGATGGACAACCCAATTTAATGGATCCATCAGGGCATGCTTAAGCTGTAGTCTAGCAGGAAATAGATCCAATGTTACAGGTCACAGACTAATCTAATCTCATCCACAACAGATAATCACAGATTAAATGCCAGAAATAATGCAATAGAATAACTATCAAATCTCAATAAATATCTCGGTGAACAATCCGAGATTTTGTCTGATACATCCAAGCAAATAGACAGGAAATAAAGGAACTGGAAATAGAAACGGAAATAACTGACTACATACAGCCACTGCTCAGGAGAAGTCCTCTGGTGCTAGCTCGTCCTCAGGTCCTGGTACAGCTCCTAGAAGTGCTCCTGTACGGTGTATCTCTGGATGGATCTCTTCGGCTATACCTGGGGACATCATCCATTCCAGGTCCTCAGGGGACATAGCAAGGTACAGATAATACAAGCCAAAATATAAGCAGTGCAGAAATTAAATGAAACAGCGGGGTAAACTATGTAACCAGCTAAGTGATAAATGCAAGTTGAGAGCAGCACTAGAACTCAGGCTGAGACCGCTACAAGCTCTGTGTCGGGGAGCCGGTAGCAGTAATAACACGTAAAGGGTCTAGCTCTGCTGGAGAGTCTACGACCTCACACTAATAATATATATATATGAAAACAGCCTGTAGCCTGTATGTCTCTCCCCACCCAATGTAATCCACGTCTCATGTCCATGACACGCAAGATCATATCTAATGCAGCAGTCATATAATGTCTAGGAATAAACTGTCCATGTCATAACCTGTATCCTATACAGAATCATCGTGAATATCTCAAGAGGATTCTGTCTCATGAATAGTGTCAAGTGTCCTGGGTTCAGGTGTACTTGATAGGACAAGTACCAAGAGTAAGGGTATCGAATGTCCAACTCTAAGTGACGTACCCAACACCGCGTACGGGGTTGGCACCCGACTATGATCGGACGCTAAGTACGTTGCACGGTTCCTAGGTTAAGCAGTTAAACAGTTTTATATTTAATTCCACAAGAAATCAAGTAAAATACTATGACCAGAAATATCTGAGAATTGGCAAGTTTTACTTGTCCACTGATGTATAACCAAGTCCAGGAAATAGGTAGCAAGCTGCAAGTTTTGGCAAGGTACACTTGCCTGTGGTTCTGGTTCCAATTGTAGCTCTGACTTCCGTTGGATTTGCAGACGGTACTCCGGTTGCTGAAACAAACATCACCATCAGATCCATAAAATATCAATCAGCTAGAAACGCCTGTTCTTGGGTCCAATTTGGAGACAAGGGCAAAAACGGCAGTTTCGGGTCAAAACGGGGTCCCCAAGTGGGCCCGCTTTGCCCCGAAAACGCGTCAGGGTCAAAGGTCTCCAAATTCACCAAACTTAGTGTCAACAGGTCAGGAACGCTGATACGAACCCAACGGAACTTTCATAATTGGATTCCGGTGAGCCGATCACAAAATCGCCCGTCGAGCGGGGTCTGTGGGGCCCACGACACGCGATTTCGTCAACGTTCTCAGAATCGAACCAAACTTGACCCACAGGACCAGCGTATCGCTACGATTCCGATGGTGCAAGTTTCGTCTCGATCTGACGTGTGTGCACGAAGTTAGGTCGAATTGCAGAAAGGTCGGATACGGGGCGATGTCCGCGGATACGCGTTGATTTCGGGGTGCACGCACACCCGAATCGACTTCTGCGAAATCTCGCACGTCCGTATCGACGACGCGCACGTATCTGTGAAGACCGCGCGCGACCAAGTCGTCCCGTTTGGCGGGGCGTACTCAGTTCCAGGGTGAAACAGGGTCTGGTTTTTTCTGTTTTTGGATCGCGGTGTGCGATCACCACAGGACGCGATGCCCCGAGCGGTTTGTCCGGGCACCGAGAGGGTCATACAGGCTTCGCAACGCAATTTGCGGAATCGAAAACGGAGCTACGAGCAAAAAGTTACATGTCACGCCCCAGTCCCAAAATGACGAGGGACTGGAGATGCGTGGCGATGGCCAGCAGCACGCACCGATGGACAACCCAATTTAATGGATCCATCAGGGCATGTTTAAGCTGTAGTCTAGCAGTAATATGTTACAAGTCTCTAATCTCATCCACAGAACAATACAGATTAATGCCAGAAATATTGCAATAGAAATAAATAAGCAATATTAAATAAGGTTATCTCGGAAAACAAATCCGAGAATTATTCTGTTACATTTAAGAAGAAAGACAGGAAATAAAATACTGAAATGGAAATACTGTATATATGAAGCCGACGTTCAGGAGAAGTCTTCTGCAACTATCTCGTCCTCGGTTCCGGGTTCTGCTCCAAGGAGTGCTCCTGTACCGTACACCTCGGGGTAGTTCTCCTCAGCTATACCTGGGGACATAATCCATTCCAGGTCCTCAGGGGACATAACAAGGTACAGAAAATACAAGCCAAAACATATACAGTGCAGCAATAATGAAACAGCAGGGTAAATATGTAAACCAGCTAAGTGATATGCAAGTGAGAGTTTTAGTCATACTCAGGCTGAGACTACTACAGGATCAGTGTCGAAGAAACCATAGCAGTATTTTCTCGAAGAGCCAGTAAGGTACCAAAGCTCTGTATCAGAGTCTAAGGCACCGCCAGATAACAGTATTTATATTATAATATATTCAGCCTTGATATGATAATACTCTCCCCACCCCATGAAATCTCACGTCACAGTTCCAGAATATCACAGGTACAAGTCACGCAAGATTGAACTAATACAATGAATCAGGATAGAATCTAAGCATGTAAACTGTAAATGACATAAAATATATCCTATACGAAATCACCAGGTATATCTCAGGCAATTCCGTCACATGAATAGTGTCCGGTGTCCTGGGTTGAGCAGTTAAACAAGTTCACATATGCATCTACAAGAAATCAAGTAAAGTACTATAACCAGGAATTTCTGAGAAATGACAAGCTTTACTTGCCCACTGATGTATAACTATGTCCAGGAAATAAGTAGCAAAGCTGCAAGTTTTGGCAAGGTACACTTGCCTGTGGTTCCGGCTCGGTTTGCAGTTCTGACTTCGGCGAGAATTGCAGGCGGTACTCCGGTTGCTGTAACAAACATCACCATCAGATCCAGAAAATATCAATCAGCTAGAAACGCCTGTCCTTGGGTCCAATTTGGAGACAAGGGCAAAAACGGCAGTTTCGGGCCAAAACGGGGTCCACCGGTGGGCCCGCTTTGCACCGAAAAATGTGTCAGGGTCAACGGTCTCCAAATTCACCAAACTTAGTGTCAACAGGTCAGAAACGCTGATACGAACCCAGCGGAACTTTCAGAATTGAATTCCGATGAGCCGATCACAAAATCGTCCGTCGAGCGGGGCCTGTGGGGCCCACGACACGCGATTTCGTCAACGTTCTCAGAATCGAACCAAACTTGACCCACAGGACCAGCGTATTGCTACGAGTCCGATGGCGCAAGTTTCGTCTCGATCCGACGTGTGTACACAAAGTTAGGGCGCGATCCAGAAAGTACGGATACGGGGCGATGTCCACGGATACGCGTTGACCCCGGTGTGCACGCACACCCGAATCGACTTCTGCGAAATCCCACACGTCCGTATCGACGATGCGCACGTATCTGTGAAGACCGCGCGCGACCAAGTCGTCCCGTTTGGCGGGGCGTACTCGGTTCCGGGGTAAAACGGGGTCTGGTTTTTCCTGTTTTTGGATCGCGGTGTGCGATCACCACAGGACGCGATGTCCCGAACAGTTTGTCCGGACACCGAGAGGGTCATACAGGCTTCGCAACGCAATTTGCGGAATCAAAAACGGAGCTACGAGCAAAAAGTTACACGCACCTGAAGGGGACCCGAAAATCAGGGTCGAACCGTATCCGACTCGTGTCGGACACAGGGCTGAATTAGGGTTAGGGTTAGGGTCTGGCTTGGGGATTCCGGCGAGGGCGGCGGAGACGGCGGCGTGGGGGGGGCTGGCTGCGGCGGTTGGGGGCCGGGGACGGCGCGGCGAGGCGGCGGCGAGCTCGCGGCGTAGCTGGAGGCGGCGCGGGGGCTGCTCGCTGCGGCTGTTCGTCGTCGGCGTCGCTCGACGGCGGCTGGGCAGCGTCGGGGAAGGAGAAGAGGTGGGGAGGAGCTGACGGCGAGGCGCGGAGGTCGTCGGCGAGGCGGCGTCGGGGTACGGCGGAGGAGGGGGTAGCTGATGGTGGGGCTCGACGAGAGGGGGGGTTTTATAGGGGGCTGGGGGAGGTGGCGTGGCCGTGGGAGGCGGAGGAGGGGGCGTCGTGGCGGGCAGCGCGGCGCGAGGCGGGCGGAGCGGCGCCGGACGCGGCGGGCACGGGGAGAGAGGGAGTCGTGGGGGAGAGAGAGGGGGCGGGTCGGGTTGCGGGTCCGGGTCGGGTCTGGCGGATCCGACCCGACCCGCTAGGGGCTGGGCTCGGGTTGGGCTGGGCCGGGCCGGACTATTGGGTTGGGCTGGGTATTTATATAATAATAATAATAATAATTATCAGTAAATTAATTAATTAATTAATTAAATAATAAAATACTTTTTAGGCCTTTAAAAATAGGTCCGGGGTCCGATAAATTCCAGAAAAATTGCCCTAAGTCCAGTTTTTCATTTTACATCCAAAAATATTATTTTCATAATATTTTAATATCATTTAATATCAATTAAAAAATTATTGAATAATTAAAACCCTGTTTTTGAATTACAGAAAATTCCCAGAAAATTCCAGAAAATTGTGAAAAATCCAGTTTTTAAAATTTTGAAAATTCAGGGGGTTTACATTACACGTACCTGAAGGGGACCCGAAAACAGGGTCGAGTCGTGTCCGACTCGTGTCGGACACAGGGCAGAATTAGGGTTAGGGTTTGGAGTCCCTCGCCGGCGCTCAGGGCGGCGCTGGGGCGGCGCTGAGGCGGGGAGCGGCCGGGGACAGCGCGGCGAGGCGGCGGCCGGGCTCGCGGCGGCACTGCCCTAGCTGTTGCTGCTACTGTCGACCTGAGGTGGCCGTCGCTGGAGACGAAGGGGGAGGGGAGGAGGAGAGCGGCGAGGCGCGGAGGAGGAGAGCCTGGGCGGGGCTGGGCGGCGTCGGCCGGGCTGTGGTCGACGCTCAGGGCGGAGGGGAGCCGGTGGCGAGGCGCTGGGGTGGCTGTCGAGCGGAGGAGAGGAGGAGCCGAGGGGTTTTAATAGGCCGGGGAGGGCCAATCAAGGCGGAGGGGAGGCCGGGTGTTGCGGTGACGTGGGGGTCGTGGACGAGGGGCCGGCCGGAGCGGGCGGCGCGCCGGGCGGGGCGGCGCACGACGCGGGAAGGGGGCGCTGGGTCGTGCTGGTGAGAGAGAGGGGTCGGGTCGGGTCGGGTCTGGCGGATCCGACCCGACCCGCTAGGGTGCTGGGCCGGGCTCGGGCCCAATGGGCCGGGCCGGGCTGCGAAAATGGGCCGGGGCAAATAAAAACAATAATAATAATAATAATAAATAAATAAATAACAGTTAATTAATTAATAATTAATTTAAAATAGTTTTTAGGTATTTAAAAATAGGTCCGGGGTCCAATAAATTCCAGAAAAATTGCCCTAAGTCCAGTTTTTCATTTTACATCCAAAACTATTATTTTCATAATATTTTAATACAATTTAACATCAATTAAAAATCATTTGATAATTAAAACCCTGTGTTTAAATTACAAAAAATTCCCAAAAAATTCCAGAAAATTGGGAAAAACCAGTTTTTAAAATTTTGAAAAATCAGGGGGTTTACAATCTACCCCCCTTAAGAGGATTGCGTTCTCGCAATCAAAGAATAACCGGTCAACAGAGATGACGCGGTCGCAAGCATCGTTTTGAAAATACATCACAAGATACTCAGGGAAATACCGTTTCCTTAACAATGAAAGTTATGCACTTCCAGAGAAATCTAGTTAAAGCAAGAAAATTACAACTTTTTATGAAAACCAGGTTATTATTAACAAGTTTGCAAATTAGTAGGTTGGGGCTGAGGTCACGAACCAACGGGCACGGACTACAACAAGACTAGAAACGGATAACTATGAATCACTTACGTGCATCAGCTACTCCACGAGTCTGCGCGTTCTCCACTGTCGTCGCTGGAGCTTGTCCGTGTCCTTGCAGTTGCTTCCTCTGCTGCTGTTGAGTCTGCTGGAAGAGTGTTGCCAGGGTTACCAAGGGTGGTCTCGGTATTGGTGAAGCTTGCAATGCTGGAGAGGCTGACCGTGGTGCTGGTAACACTTGCTGGTTACATGTTGGTATTCTGTCTCGACGCTCAGGGCATTCTTTGAATGAATGCTGACTGGATCCGCAAGCTATGCATAAACTCTTCTTTCGTCTGCACTCATCCTCAGTGTGGCCTCGCCGGTGACAATATGGACAGACAGGTATTGCCGGTGGAGATGCTTCTGGTGGCTGGTGTATGTGAGACTTCCTTGCAATTTCTGCCTGTGGTACTCCAGCTGGGGCTGATGAGGCGGGTTGAAGATTCGTCAATGCTTTCTCCCGATGCTGGGGACAATCCTTGGCCAAGTGTTCATTGGTTCCGCAAATCAGACATAATCCCAACTTACGTCTGCACCCGCTCTCAATGTGGCCTTGTTTGTGACAATGTTGACAGGTAGGCAGTACTTGCGGAGATACTTCGGGTGGCTGGTGCAGCTGAGACTTCTTTGGAGTTCCTTCCTGTGGTGTTCCGGCTGGTGTTGATGTGGCTGGTTAGTGAATCACTACTGGTTTCTCTCGACGTTCTGGGCAATCCCTTACCGCATGCTTCTGGGATCCACAAGATAGACATTGTCCCAGTCTGCGTCGGCATTCTTTAGCGATGTGGCCTACCTTGCCACAGTAGTGACAAGTAGGAAGGAATGAGGCTCCTGATGCTGTTCTTGGTAGTGGATATATCTGTGGCCGCTTTGCAGCTCTTTCTTGTTGTGATTGGTCCGGTGCTGACGCATACGGCCGCTTTTGGCTGGACTCGATCCTTGTGGTACACTCCACGGGTCTTGCTGCAGTAAGGACGTCCTCGTCGAAGGCGGTTGCATTTGAACTGTTTGGCCTCAGTGACTCCGAGCTAGTTCTATCGATGGAGTTCTCCGATTGATTTTGTTGAGCTTCTTGTTGCACCCTTTGATAGGCTTGCATCATTATGTAGAACATGCGGAACATCTGCTGTTCGTCCATAGGTGGTCCCAGTGGGAAGAAAGGCATTAGTGGAGTAGGCTGCGTCGAGGGTGGTACGTCATCTTGATGGATTATTGAGGCAGGCTGACTTGCTTGACTGCCTTGTGATGATTGGCCTTCACCGACTGGTATCACATCGTCTTCTTGGGTAACCACAACGGGTTGTGGTGTTTCTTCATGAGCCTCGTTGCTGGCTTGTGGGTTCATTTCCCTGTATCCAAAATAAACGATAAGAGGCGCACAGGAATCAAGGCATTATGCAAGTCAATAAATTAATTCGAATAGATATCAAGAACGATTCAAGCAAGTGGATGAGATCCTAAAACTTATCCTAGTTTTATTGCAGGCCTGTTCGGTCCCTGAGTTGAAACCGAACAATTTAGTCGATGACCTGCATGGGCCACCACAAAAACCATGTCACGCCCCAGTCCCAAAATGACGAGGGACTAGAGAAGCGTGGCAATGGCCAGCAGCACGCACCGATGGACAACCCAATTTAATGGATCCATCAGGGCATGCTTAAGCTGTAGTCTAGCAGAAAATAGATCCAATGTTACAGGTCACAGACTAATCTAATCTCATCCACAACAGATAATCACAGATTAAATGCCAGAAATAATGCAATAGAATAACTATCAAATCTCAATAAATAACTCGGTGAACAATCTGAGATTTTGTCTGATACATCCAAGCAAATAGACAGGAAATAAAGGAACTGGAAATAGAAACGGAAATAACTGACTACATACAGCCACTGCTCAGGAGAAGTCCTCTGGTGCTAGCTCATCCTCAGGTCCTGGTACAGCTCCTGGAAGTGCTCCTGTACGGTGTAGCTCTGGATGGATCTCTTCGGCTATACCTGGGGACATCATCCATTCCAGGTCCTCAGGGGACATAGCAAGGTACAGATAATACAAGCCAAAATATAAGCAGTGCAGAAATTAAATGAAACAGTGGGGTAAACTATGTAACCAGCTAAGTGATAAATGCAAGTTGAGAGCAGCACTAGAACTCAGGCTGAGACCGCTATAAGCTCTGTGTCGGGGAGCCGGTAGCAGTAATAACACGTAAAGGGTCTAGCTCTGCTGGAGAGTCTACGACCTCACACTAATAATATATATATATGAAAATAACCTGTAGCCTGTGTGTCTCTCCCCACCTAATGTAATCCATGTCTCATGTCCATGACACGCAAGATCATATCTAATGCAGCAGTCATATAATGTCTAGGAATAAACTGTCCATGTCATAACCTGTATCCTATACAGAATCATCGTGAATATCTCAAGAGGATTCTGTCTCATGAATAGTGTCAAGTGTCCTGGGTTCAGGTGTACTTGATAGGATAAGTACCAAGAGTAAGGGTATCGAATGTCCAACTCTAAGTGACGTACCCAACACCGCGTACGGGGTTGGCACCCGACTATGATCGGACGCTAAGTACGTCGCACGGTTCCTAGGTTAAGCAATTAAACAGTTTTATATTTAATTCCACAAGAAATCAAGTAAAATACTATGACCAGAAATATCTGAGAATTGGCAAGTTTTACTTGTCCACTGATGTATAACCAAGTCCAGGAAATAGGTAGCAAGCTGCAAGTTTTGGCAAGGTACACTTGCCTGTGGTTCTGGTTCCAATTGTAGCTCTGACTTCCGTTGGATTTGCAGACGGTACTCCGGTTGCTGAAACAAACATCACCATCAGATCCAGAAAATATCAATCAGCTAGAAACGCCTGTCCTTGGGTCCAATTTGGAGACAAGGGCAAAAACGGCAGTTTCGGGTCAAAACGGGGTCCCCAAGTGGGCCCGCTTTGCCCCGAAAACGCGTCAGGGTCAAAGGTCTCCAAATTCACCAAACTTAGTGTCAACAGGTCAGGAACGCTGATACGAACCCAACAAAACTTTCATAATTGGATTCCGGTGAGCCGATCACAAAATCGCCCGTCGAGCGGGGCCTGTGGGGCCCACGACATACGATTTTGTCAACGTTCTCAGAATCGAACCAAACTTGACCCACAGGACCAGCGTATCGCTACGAGTCCAATGGTGCAAGTTTCGTCTCGATCTGACGTGTGTGCACGAAGTTAGGTCGAATTGCAGAAAGGTCGAATACAGGGCGATGTCCGCGGATACGCGTTAATTTCGGGGTACACGCACACCCGAATCGACTTTTGCGAAATCCCGCACGTCCGTATCGACGACGCGCACGTATCTGTGAAGACCGCGCGCGACCAAGTCGTCCCGTTTGGCGGGGCGTACTCAGTTCCAGGGTGAAACAGGGTCTGGTTTTTCCTGTTTTTGGATCGCGGTGTGCGATCACCACAGGACGCGATGCCCCGAGCGGTTTGTCCGGGCACCGAGAGGGTCATACAGGCTTCGCAACGCAATTTGCGGAATCGAAAACTGAGCTACGAGCAAAAAGTTACACGTACCTGAAGGGGACCCAAAAACAGGGTCGAGTCGTGTCCGACTCGTGTCGGACACAGGGCAGAATTAGGGTTAGGGTTTGGAGTCCCTCGCCGGCGCTCAGGGCGGCGCTGGGGCGGGGAGCGGCCGGGGACAGCGCGGCGAGGCGGCGGCCGGGCTCGCGGCGGCGCTGGAGGCGGCGCGGCGGTGCTGCCCTAGCTGTTGCTGCTGCTGTCGAGCTGAGGTGGCAATCGCCGGAGACGAAGGGGGAGGGGAGGAGGAGAGCGGCGAGGCGCGGAGGAGGAGAGCCTGGGCGGGGCTGGGCGGCGTCGGCCGGGCTGTGGTCGACGCTCAGGGCGGAGGAGAGCCGGTGGCGAGGCGCTGGGGTGGCTGTCGAGCGGAGGGGAGGAGGAGCCGAGGGGTTTTAATAGGCCGGGGAGGGCCGATCAAGGCGGAGGGGAGGCCGGGTGTGGCGGTGACGTGGGGGTCGTGGACGAGGGGCCGGCCGGAGCGGGCGGCGCGCCGGGCGGGGCGGCGCACGATGCGGGGAGGGGGCGCTGGGTCGTGCGGGTGAGAGAGAGGGGTCGGGTCGGGTCGGGTCGGGTCTGGCGAATCCGACCCGACCCGCTAGGGTGCTCGTGTCACAACCCGCACCCGGGGTAAGGGTACTAGTCGGAAACAATGCCCAGCCTACGCCGCAGAATTGGCGGTAGAACGCTGTCTAGAAAGTCTATCTAATATAATGAACCACCAAAAGATAGTGTACTCAATCACAGAACTAAGATAGAATGAACACGGATCAGATAAGAATAGAATAGTCATCAACTTATGAGTTTAAAATAATACATCAATGAGTCTGAAGAGTAACAAAATAAGCTGGAGACAAATCCAGTACAAAAGAATACTATCATACTACAAAGCTACACTCCAGGGTCAACTGTCTCAGTTGGGATAAGTCCCTCTTGAGCCAGGGTCTCCGAATCTAAACCCACAACATCCTGGGGTCCATAATAGGTAGGGTACTCCTCAGTGTCATCTGGAAAAATATATCCAGTCAGGAAAGGAGCAGAGTACATCTCTAACAGCAGTTCTAATCCATGATAAAAACTATGTAACAGTAAATAGCTATGGATAAACAAGATGCACAAAATAGATACAAGAGATATATAGACAATAAGGAAATACTGGAAAGAAATACAATAATGAACAATATGCCAATAAAACAATAATACTAATGACTAAGTGTGTGAGTACTAGCTTAACATGTGATCGGCTTGGGCAAGATACAATGCGGCCTGGCTAATCATACGTGCGGTGCATGATTAACACTATTCGCTTACCAATACTTTATTCAATAGGGATTTGATCACATATCTATACTAATACTCCCCACCCCCAACTGGTATAATAGATCCAACCACGGTATGCTATGGCACTAGATTCCCCAAGAAGATAGCTAGTCTCCCCGAGAATCGGTGTCTGTACATGTACAAGATAACCAATGGAACAATACTTGCACCATATACACCATATATCAAGGAATAACATCTCATGACGAGATCCGGATATACCAATCCGTGTAACCATAGTGTCGAGAGAAACATGTAAATCTACACTAGATACAACGAACATAGAGGATATCATAAATGAGAAACTATCAGAGAATGTACTCGCCTGAAATCCAAAGAACAGTCTCACAGATGTCTGACTCGGTGCCTCGAAGACCTAGATATGGAATACCACATTAATACAAGGTCCCGAAAAGAGAACAAGTCAAACTAGTCAACTCCTAGGTCAATAAATAAATTCTAAGTCAAAAGTCAACTATGGTCAACTCTAAAGTCAAACATGGTCAAACCAAGGTCAACCTCACAAGAAAACTATATAAAATAATATAGAAATAAAATACAACAATTTAGGGATCAAAATTAGATCCCAAAAGATACTCACACAAAGTATACTAATAATACAAATAATACATACTCTAATATAATATATAAACAACCAATATTTATACAAATAAAATAATATATTATTACAAATATTATACCTCACAAAACACATATATATACACATATATATATATACAATAATAATATATAAAATATAATTTAAAACTGCCAAAGCGTCACTGAAAACAGTGAGATAAAAATACAATTTAATTAAAACAGCTTATAGTGACAGTCTCAACTATCACAGAAAACGTCGCAAAAGCCATTGTGTAATAAAACCCACTGCTGCTGCATTGGTGACAGTTAATCAACTGTCACCGAAAACTGTCGCCACTGCTGCTAAGATCCTGCCCGCAGCATTAATGACAGAACTGTCATTAATGCACAGTGGGCTACAGCGGCTGCTGCTGACCCGCCTATTTAGCGACAGTTTCACTGTCACAAATCCACTGTCACTAAAACACAGAAATATATATATATATAAATATATATATGCAATAATAATCATAATACATATATATAAATAAATAATTATATACTTATATATATATATGCACATATAAACTTATAATTAAATACCAATAGTTACAACACATGCACATATTTAATGTTCATATTTTACATGGCTAGAAGCACACCTAAAATATATACATTAATATACAAATAATTACATAATAATTATAAATAATATAATTACACAATTAAACACATAAATATATTTTATAAAACATTTATGTATAATTTATGTTATTAACATAAGTACATATATAATTACATGCAAGAAAGCTACATATTATATTTGTACATCATATTAGCACACACAAAAATATATAGATCTATGCTACAATAATTACTATAATAAATACACAAAATAAATATATAATATCTATATATATTTACTAATTATAATTGAAGAATTTAAACCATACATAATTAGATCTATTCAAAAATCCACACAATTGGAGAGTATCACACCGTATCCCACTAGATCTAGGATACGCATGTGACACGAGTCCAACACACAACCAATTGCACCCCGAAGGATACAAATAAATCACAAATAATATTTATGAATAAATCAAAGTGTCAAAAGTAGATCTATGTGTCCGTGTCAAAATACGACATGTTCAAAGCCCCGTGTCGGAGGAAAAACCCCCAAAATGACTCGTATCACCAAATAGTTGGGATACGAACCACATGTACCAAATTATGGACACGATACTAGCCCCAAACACATAAGCTCATGTCCAATTGATCTATAGGATCAATTGATACACACAACAAAATGTAAATTCGGAATTCCAACAAAATTAACACAAAAAGCACCATAACTTTCTCCATGGGTCTCCTATGAACACAAAATAAAGTCCTATCGGTAGTACATACATATAGGTTGATTTTACATGATTAAATCTCAGATTTAGAAGCTATTTAAATGGGAAAAACTGAATTATACCTATTGGGAGATGGATTCCCAATGAAACCTCCAATTGAGATGAACTTGCTTCCAAATTGTAGATCCTTGCTCCTCTTTGTAGATCCTTGCTTCCTCCTTCTAGATCCTTGCTTCTCAACTTTCTAATGGTGAATTGGGAAGAATTTGGAGTGAATTTGGTAGAGAATTGGAATGGAAATGGAGGGAATTTGGGAGTGGGAAATTCTAGATCTAGATTTGGAATGAGAATGAGAGGAGAGAGAAATTTCCCCCCCTTTTAATAGGCCGGCCTTGCCCCTCTCCCAAGCAATTGTAAAATGTCCAATGTACCCCTTGGGGCCTCTCATGAAGAAATAATTAAGGAAGGAAGCTTCTAGTCTAATCACTTAATTAATTTAATCCATCTCCTTAACCATGGGCTTTCTAAATGGGCCAAGTCTAACTATTTAATTCATGTTGGTCCATGGGTCCAAACTAAACTAGTTGGGTCCACTAAAATAAGTCCAAAATAATTAAATAATATCCAACAATAATTAAATAATACAACAAAAATTATTTACCATGCACAATATTTATTTAAATAGGAGAATACTAAAATACCCTTTTTCCTAAAATGTGGTAGTGACAAGTCTACCCTCCTTAAAATAATTTCGTCCTCGAAATTCAAAGACGAAAACTACCCCCAGAAAAACACAGAACAGAACTAAAGAATCACAACTAATTAATGAACAGAACATAACAATGAACAGAACATAACTAGAAATAACATACCTCAAGGTACAAACAAATATGGATAACGCTCTCGCATGTCATCCTCTCTCTCCCAGGTAGACTCCCCCGGAGAGTGATGCCTCCATGCGACGCACACCAAAGAAATAGTCTGGTTCCTCAGCACCTTCTCTCTCCGATCCAGAATCTCAACTGGCTGCTCTGGATAGCTAAGAGTAGGGCCCACCTCTATCTCCGAGTGATCCAATACATGACTAGGATCTGCCACGTATCGTCTCAACTGCGACACATGAAACACGTTGTGCACTCCCTCCAATACAGGTGGCAAGTCTAGTCTATAAGCAACTGCACCGACCCTCTCTAGAATAGTGAAAGGTCCGATGAATCGCGGACTAAGCTTTCCGCCTACACCGAAGCGAATCGTGCCTCGTGTCGGAGAAATCCTCAGAAACACCAAACCACCCACCTAGAACAAAACACCATCTTAAGAACTTAATCTATAACAAACAAGAACAAGCACAAACAAAATCTAAACTATACCTCAAACTCCAAAGGTCTCCGATGGCTATCGGCCCAATGCCGCTGTCTGTCCTACGCCACTCGAAGTCTGTCTCTGATCAAATGAACCTTCTCCGCTGCATCCACAACCATCTCTGGCCCAAGCAAAATTCTCTCTCCAATATCGTCCCAAGACAAAGGAGTACGACACCTCCGACCATATAGAGCTTCAAAAGGTGACATCTCTATAGTGGCCTGGTAACTGTTGTTGTAAGCAAACTCTACCAATTGGAGATGGTCCTCCCAAGAACCCCCGAAATCTAGTACACAAGTGCGCAACATATCCTCGAGAGTCTGGATAGTCCTCTCTGACTGTCCATCTGTCTGGGGATGATATGCAGTACTGAACTTGAGCTGAGTGCCCAAACTCTCCTGCAAACTCCTCCAGAAATGAGAAGTGAAACGACTATCCCGATCTGAGACTATGCTGACAGAAACTCCATGTATCCTAACGATCTGCCTCACATACATCTCTGCCAGCTTCTCCGTAGACAAACCCACCTTAAAAGGCAAAAAGTGGGCTGACTTGGTCAACCTATCAACAATGACCCAAATCGCGTCTTTCCCTCCTGGAGATCGTGGAAGTCCGGACACAAAATCTATAGTAATGTGTTCCCACTTCCACTCTGGAATGGATAATGGCTGAAGTAACCCTCCTGGCCTCTGCCTCTCGGCTTTCACCTGCTGGCACACTAAGCATCTGGATACAAACTGTGCCACTTCCCTCTTCACGCCATACCACCACACACTCTCTCGCATATCCCGATACATCTTGTTAGCACCTGGATGTATGGAATACTGAGAGCGATGCGCTTCCTCCAACACCTCCTCGCGCAACTCCCCACTAGGCACACACAATCTAACTCCATGCCTCAAGGATCCATCCTCTGCAATAGTGATATCATCCTCCAATCCTGCTCTCACCTGAGCTCTGATACTCCTCAAAGATACATCATCATACTGTGCTGCCTTGATCCTGTCCATCAAATCTGAGTGTATCTGCAATCCCCATATCTGCATAGCACACCCAGGAACAATCACCTCAATGCCCAAGCTCTCCAAGTCCTCCAACAGATATCGATCCTGCGTCAAGAACATAGCTACCGGATACCTGCTCAAAGCATCGGCAACTACATTGGCTTTCCCAGGATGATATTGCAAAGAGATATCAAAATCCTTCATCAGTTCCAACCACCGACGCTGCCTCATGTTCAACTCCTTCTGCGTGAAAACGTACTTCAAGCTTTTGTGGTCTGTGAAGATCTCCACACGCTCTCCGTACAAATAATGTTTCCACAACTTCAGGGAGAATATGACAGCTGCCAACTCCAAATCATGGGTAGGATAGTTCTTTTCATGAGGACGCAATTGCCTGGATGCATAGGCAATCACTTTTCCATGCTGCTGAAGAACACAACCTAAATCCTTTCCCGATGCATCACTATAAATAGTGAAACCTCCGGACCCTGATGGCAACGTCAAAATAGGAGCAGACGTCAACCTCTTCTTCAACTCCTCAAAAGCAACCTGGCAATCCTCCGTCCAAACAAACTCCACATCCTTCCTTGTGAGTCTGGTCATCGGCTCGGTAATCCTTGAAAAATCTTGTACAAACTTCCTGTAGTAGCCTGCCAATCCCAAGAAACTCCTGATCTCTGCTACCGAACTCGGAGTCTTCCAAGATTCCACTGCTAAAATCTTCTTCGGATCCACTGAAATACCATCACCAGTCACAACATGCCCCAAGAATTCTACCTTGTCCAAGAAAAACTCACATTTGGACAACTTCCCATAAAGCTTCTCCTTCCTCAGCACATCCAACACAATCCTCAAATGCTCCTCATGCTCCTCCGGTGTCCTCGAGTATATGAGTATGTCGTCGATGAACACCACCACGAACTTGTCAAGGTACTGGTGGAACACCTTGTTCATCAAGTTCATAAATACCGCCGGTGCATTAGTCAAACCAAACGGCATCACCATAAACTCGTACTGACCATACCGAGTTCTAAAAGCAGTCTTCGGTATGTCCTCCGGCTTCACCTTCACTTGATGGTAGCCTGATCTCAAATCTATCCAAGAAAATACCTTCGCACCACTCAACTGATCAAACAGATCATCAATCCGTGGCAAAGGATACTTATTCTTGATAGTGAGATTATTCAAAGCCCTATAATCAATGCACATACGTACCGATCCATCCTTCTTCGGTACAAACAATACCGGGGCTCCCCATGGTGAATAACTCGATCTAATAAACCCCTTATCCTGCAATTCGTCCACCTGCTTCTTCAACTTGACCAGCTCACTGTTGTTTACTCTATAGACATGCTGTGAAATTGGTTCTGCACCTGGCACCAAGTCTATAGAAAATTCAACATCTCGATCTGGTGGCAATCCTGACAATTCCTCAGGAAATACATCCAAGAATTCTGCTATCAACGGATGCGGCAACTCCTTGTCTTCCACCATAGCTCCACAAATAATGCCTTCCCCCTGCTCCGCAGCTCCTCTAGCAAACTCGAACTCTGGCTCTCATGGCGAACCAAACAAAACTCTACCTCCTCTACAGTCTATGCTAGCACGGTGCCTACTCAACCAATCCATCCCAAGTACAATGTCGTAGCTCGAAAGTGGCATTACAAGTAGACACGCACTCAGCTCCCGGCCTCCCAGAGTAACTCTTCGATCCTTGCAAATATCATTAACCAGGATAATGCCTCCCCCGGTCATGAACTTGCAAGTCCTAAGCAAAGACTCAGCTACCAAACCATGCTTCAGAGCAAAAGAAACAGATACAAAACTATGGGAAGCACCACTATCAAACAAAGCTAAAGCTGGAATGGAATCAAGAAGAATAGAATCAATATAGCACAAGATGTAAGACATCAAGGAAAGGACAGTTTAAGGGATCAAGTATCAATGTCAAAGGAGAATAGTTGAATCAAAAGAATTTTCCTAGATGTGATTGAGTATCTCAGCCTATATCCTATATCCTATCGCAGGCTCGCAGTAGTACAACTAAGTTGTCGTACTACCATGACATCACATACTTGTGAAGCTAGACCTGCATGGGCCACCACTAAAAACGTGTCACGACCCGCACCTGGGGTAAGGGTACTAGTCGGAAACAATGCCCAGCCTACGTCACAGAATCGGCGGTAGAACGCTGTCTAGAAAGTCTATCTAATATAATGAACCACCAAAAGATAGTGTACTCAATCACAGAACTAAGATAGAATGAACACGGATCAGATAAGAATAGAATAGTCATCAACTTATGAGTTTAAAATAATACATCAATGAATCTGAAGAGTATCAAAATAAGCTGGAGACAAATCCAGTACAAAAGAATACTATCATACTACAAAGCTACACTCCAGGGTCAACTGTCTCAGTTGGGATAAGTCCCTCTTGAGCCAGGGTCTCCGAATCTAAACCCACAACATCCTGGGGTCCATAATAGGTAGGGTACTCCTCAGTGTCATCTGAAAAAATATATCCAGTCAGGAAAGGAGCAGAGTACATCTCTAACAGCAGTTCTAATCCATGATAAAAACTATGTAACAGTAAATAGCTATGGATAAACAAGATGCACAAAATAGATACAAGAGATATATAGACAATAAGGAAATACTAGAAAGAAATACAATAATGAACAATATGCCAATAAAACAATAATACTAATGACTAAGTGTGTGAGTACTAGCTTAACATGTGATCGGCTTGGGCAAGATACAATGCGGCCTGGCTAATCATACGTGCGGTGCATGATTAACACTATTCGCTTACCAATACTTTATTCAATAGGGATTTGATCACATATCTATACTAATACTCCCCACCCCCAACTGGTATAATAGATCCAACCACGGTATGCTATGGCACTAGATTCCCCAAGAAGATAGCTAGTCTCCCCGAGAATCGGTGTCTGTACATGTACAAGATAACCAATGGAACAATACTTGCACCATATACACCATATATCAAGGAATAACATCTCATGACGAGATCCGGATATACCAATCCGTGTAACCATAGTGTCGAGAGAAACATGTAAATCTACACTAGATACAACGAACATAGAGGATATCATAAATGAGAAACTATCAGAGAATGTACTCGCCTGAAATCCAAAGAACAGTCTCACAGATGTCTGACTCGGTGCCTCGAAGACCTAGATATGGAATACCACATTAATACAAGGTCCCGAAAAGAGAACAAGTCAAACTAGTCAACTCCTAGGTCAATAAATAAATTCTAAGTCAAAAGTCAACTATGGTCAACTCTAAAGTCAAACATGGTCAAACCAAGGTCAACCTCACAAGAAAACTATATAAAATAATATAGAAATAAAATACAACAATTTAGGGATCAAAATTAGATCCCAAAAGATACTCACACAAAGTATACTAATAATACAAATAATACATACTCTAATATAATATATAAACAACCAATATTTATACAAATAAAATAATATATTATTACAAATATTATACCTCACAAAACACATATATATACACACATATATATATACAATAATAATATATAAAATATAATTTAAAACTGCCAAAGCGTCACTGAAAACAGTGAGATAAAAATACAATTTAATTAAAACAGCTTATAGTGACAGTCTCAACTATCACAGAAAACGTCGCAAAAGCCATTGTGTAATAAAACCCACTGCTGCTGCATTGGTGACAGTTAATCAACTGTCACCGAAAACTGTCGCCACTGCTGCTAAGATCCTGCCCGCAGCATTAATGACAGAACTGTCATTAATGCACAGTGGGCTACAGCGGCTGCTGCTGACCCGCCTATTTAGCGACAGTTTCACTGTCACAAATCCACTGTCACTAAAACACAGAAATATATATATATATAAATATATATATGCAATAATAATCATAATACATATATATAAATAAATAATTATATACTTATATATATATATGCACATATAAACTTATAATTAAATACCAATAGTTACAACACATGCACATATTTAATGTTCATATTTTACATGGCTAGAAGCACACCTAAAATATATACATTAATATACAAATAATTACATAATAATTATAAATAATATAATTACACAATTAAACACATAAATATATTTTATAAAACATTTATGTATAATTTATGTTATTAACATAAGTACATATATAATTACATGCAAGAAAGCTACATATTATATTTGTACATCATATTAGCACACACAAAAATATATAGATCTATGCTACAATAATTACTATAATAAATACACAAAATAAATATATAATATCTATATATATTTACTAATTATAATTGAAGAATTTAAACCATACATAATTAGATCTATTCAAAAATCCACACAATTGGAGAGTATCACACCGTATCCCACTAGATCTAGGATACGCATGTGACACGAGTCCAACACACAACCAATTGCACCCCGAAGGATACAAACAAATCACAAATAATATTTATGAATAAATTAAAGTGTCAAAAGTAGATCTATGTGTCCGTGTCAAAATACGACATGTTCAAAGCCCCGTGTCGGAGGAAAAACCCCCAAAATGACTCGTATCACCAAATAGTTGGGATACGAACCACATGTACCAAATTATGGACACGACACTAGCCCCAAACACATAAGATCATGTCCAATTGATCTATAGGATCAATTGATACACACAACAAAATGTAAATTCGGAATTCCAACAAAATTAACACAAAAAGCACCATAACTTTCTCCATGGGTCTCCTATGAACACAAAACAAAGTCCTATCGGTAGTACATACATATAGGTTGATTTTACATGATTAAATCTCAGATTTAGTAGCTATTTAAATGGGAAAAACTGAATTATACCTATTGGGAGATGGATTCCCAATGAAACCTCCAATTGAGATGAACTTGCTTCCAAATTGTAGATCCTTGCTCCTCTTTGTAGATCCTTGCTTCCTCCTTCTAGATCCTTGCTTCTCAACTTTCTAATGGTGAATTGGGAAGAATTTGGAGTGAATTTGGTAGAGAATTGGAATGGAAATGGAGGAAATTTGGGAGTGGGAAATTCTAGATCTAGATTTGGAATGAGAATGAGAGGAGAGAGAAATTTCCCCCCTCTTTTAATAGGCCGGCCTTGCCCCTCTCCCAAGCAATTGTAAAATGTTCAATGTACCCCTTGGGGCCTCTCATGAAGAAATAATTAAGGAAGGAAGCTTCTAGTCTAATCACTTAATTAATTTAATCCATCTCCTTAACCATGGGCTTTCTAAATGGGTCAAGTCTAACTATTTAATTCATGTTGGTCCATGGGTCCAAACTAAACTAGTTGGGTCCACTAAAATAAGTCCAAAATAATTAAATAATATCCAACAATAATTAAATAATACAACAAAAATTATTTACCATGCACAATATTTATTTAAATAGGAGAATACTAAAATACCCTTTTTCCTAAAATGTGGTAGTGACATCTGGGCCGGGCTCGGGCCCAATGGGCCGGGCCGGGCTGCGAAAATGGGCCGGGGCAAATAAAAACAATAATAATAATAATAAATAAATAAATAACAGTTAATTAATTAATAATTAATTTAAAATAGTTTTTAGGTATTTAAAAATAGGTCCGGGGTCCAATAAATTCCAGAAAAATTGCCCTAAGTCCAGTTTTTCATTTTACATCCAAAAATATTATTTTTATAATATTTTAATACTGTTTAACATCAATTAAAAATCATTTGATAATTAAACCCTGTGTTTAAATTACAGAAAAATCCCAGAAAATTCCAGAAAATTGGGAAAAACCAGTTTTTAAAATTTTGAAAAATCAGGGGGTTTACAGGAACTGAGTACGCCCAGCCAAACGGGACGACTTGGTCACGTGCGGTCTTCACCGATACGTGCGCGTCGTTGATACGGACGTGCAGGATTTCGCAGAAGTTGATTTGGATGTGCGTGCACACCGAAATCAACGCGTATCCGCCGACAACACCCCGTATCCGCCTTTTCTGGATCTCGTTGTAACTTAGTGTACACATGTCGGATCGAAATGAAACTTGCGCCATCGGAGTCATAGCAATACGCTGGTCCTGTGACCCAAGTTTGGTTTGATTCTGAGAACGTTGACAAAATCGCGTATCGTGGGCCCCACGGCTCCACTTGACGGGCAATTTTGTGATCGGCTCATCGGAATCCAATTCTGAAAGTTCCGTTGGTTCGTATCATTGTTCCTGACTTGTTGACACTAAGTTTGACAGATTTGGAGACCTTTGGTTCTGACACATTTTTCGGTGCAAAGCGGCCCACATGTGGACCCCGTTTTGACCAGAAACTGTCATTTTTGCCCCTGTGTCCAAATTGGACTCAAGGACAGACGTTTCTAGCTGTTTGATATTTTCTGGATCTGATGGTGATGTCTATTTCAGTAACCGGAGGAGTACCTGCAATTCTCTCTGAAGTCAGAGCTACAGTTGGAGTCAGAACCTCAGACAAATGTACCTTGCTAAATCCTGCAGTTTTGCTACTTATTTCCTTGACATATATAATTGTTGTACATGCTTCAACCTAGGACTGTGTGACTTACTTAGTGTTCGATTATAGTCGGGTGCCAACACCGTACGCGAAGTTGTGTAACGTCACCTAGAGATGGATATCGTGACCCTTTGCATTCTTGTACTTGCATTATCAAGTACGTTATACCCAGGATACCTGACACTATTCATGAGACAAAATCTTCCTGAGATATTCATGGTGATTCTGTATAGGATACAGATTTCATGACATAGATATTATATTCTTAGATCTTATTATGACTTACTGCATTAGTTATGATCCTGCGTGACATGGACATGAGACATCGTGGACATGAGACGTGTGATTACATTGGGTAGGGAGAGACACACAGGCTACAAGTTGATTATATTATGACGGTGTCGTAGTCTCCCTTTTGAGCTAGACAAACCACATGATATCACTGCTACCGGCTCCCCGA
This sequence comes from Iris macrosiphon, assembly GCA_036927795.1. NCBI lineage: Eukaryota > Viridiplantae > Streptophyta > Magnoliopsida > Asparagales > Iridaceae > Iris > Iris macrosiphon. The sequence continues at coordinate 2,042,893 of JAYESA010000013.1, forward strand.
CACAGAGCTTGTAGTAGTTTCAGCTTGAGTTCTAGTGCTGCTCTCATCTTGCATATCACTTAGCTGGTTATATATTTACCCTATTGTTTCATTTATTTGCTGCACTACATTTATTTTGGCATGATTATTTTTGTATCTTGCTATGTCCCCTGAGGACCTGGATCCGGATTATGTCCCCAGGTTTAGTAGACGAGATCGATCCCGAGATATACGAGACAGGAGCATTAACAGGAGCAGGAACAGGACCAGGCACTGGAGTAGTACCAGATCTAGTAGACGAGTGATCTCTGTGGGTATCTTCTGAGTATATACTATTTCCATACTCAGTATTGTTGATATCTTTATTCTTGTATCTTGACAGTTGTATCATACTTGATTATCGGGTTGTTCCTCGATTTATGTACTTGTGACTTGATGATGATGTTTATATTTCCTTTTGTTGATATTGATATATTCATTCTGTGGATGAGATTAGTAGACCCTGACTATTGTTTTACAGCTTAAGTATGCCCCGATGGATCCATTAAATTGGGTTTGTCCATCGGTGTGTGGTGCTAGCTATTGCCACGTGTCTAGTCCCTCGATATTTTGGGACTGGGGCGTGACACGTACTTGATAATGCAAGCAAGAAGATATAAAGGGTCGCGATATCAATCTCTAATGACGTTATACAGCTTCGCGTACGATATTGACACCCGAATATTATTCGGACGCTAAGCAATATCACATTGTCCTAGGTTGAACAGATACATCATATAAATAAATCAAGAGAATATTATGTAGCAAGTACTGCAAGATTGGCAAGGTATACTTGCTTGGTGTTTGGTTTCCAACAGTTGTTCTTGTATCAACGGGATCTTCAAGTACTCCTCCGGTTGCTGAAATAAATACTACTATAATGTTCAGAAGATATAAAATAGCTAGGATTGCCTGTCCATAAGTTCAATTTGTACACAGGGACAAAATTGACAGTTTCCGGTCAAAGCGGGGTCCACATGTGGGTCCACTTCGCACCGAAAAATGTGCCAGAGACAAAGTCCTCCAAATTCGTCAAACTTAGTGTCTATAAGTCCAGAACAATAATACGAACCCAACGGAATATCCAGAACTGGATTCCGATGAGCCGATCACAAAATCGTCCGTCAAGTGGAGCCGTGGGGCCCACGATACGGAATTTTGTCAACGTTTTCATAATCGAACCAAACTTGGGTCAAAGGACCAGCATATCGCTACGAGTCTGATGGCGTAAGTTTTGTTGCGAAACGACGAGTACACACAAAGTTACAACGAGTTTCAGGACAGTGCCGATACGGGATATTTTTGACGGATACGCGTTTATTCCGGTGTGCACGTACACCCAAATCAACTTTCGTAAAATCTTACTCGTCTGCATTGAAGATGAGCACCTTTCGGTGAACTTCGCACACGACTACGTCGCCTGGTTTAGCGGGACACACCCAGTTTCGGAGAAATTTGGGTTTTAAATAACCAAGTTTTTGGTCAATTTCACCCACGAATAAATCACAACATACAATAAAATAAAATAAACTAATTACAAGGTTTAAATATCGGTTATGTTGTCTAATTAACTGTTTAAACATAATCTAAAATTATTAAACAGGTTGGGAGAAATACGGCCATGAACTTGTGAGTTCGGAACGGTTTCTGAATTTCAGAAATTGGTATTATTTTTTCTGTTTTTGCGTCGCGGTTTGCGACCGACACAGGACGTGATACCCCGAACAAATTGTATGGGGTTCGAGAGGGTCACGAGGTCTACCCATAAGATTCGACAGAACATAATTTGGATCAACACACAGGGAGATACGAGAGCTAGAAGAGGGGTACCTTACTGCAGTTCGTGAACTGGGAGGTTCGCGGCGAGGCACGACGACGGGGCACGGCGACGACGGTTGCTGAGGATGCGGTTGCTGGGGGCCGTGGGGGTCATCGCCGTCATCTTCGTCGTCGTCGGGGAGGCGGTGACCGGAGGGGTGAGGGTGGAGGTGGATGATGCTAGTGATGGCAGTGGCGGTGGTGTAGAGCTCGGGGGTTTAAATAGGCGAGGGGAGGCGGTTGCGGGGGAGGCCGGAGTGGGATTCGTGGGGTCGTGGACGGGGTCGAGCGGCGGAGGCGGGGGCGGTTGACCGCGGGGTCGACGGAAGCGGGGGAGTGGGGTTCGTGGAGTACAGGGAGAAAGGGATTGGGTTAGCGGGCGGCGGGCTAGCGGGTCGGGTCCAGACCCGACCCGTTAGGGCAGGGTTTGGGTCATTTTGGGTTAGATTGGGTCCGGTTCGGTTCGGTTCAAGTTGGTTTAATCTGGTTTAATTAGGACAATGGTTTTTAGCTATTTAAAAATAGTTTTTGGGCTCAATAAATTCCAGAAAAATTATACAACATCTAATAATTAATTATACACCCAAAAATATAATTTTTGTAATATCTTAATACTTAATTTAATAGATAAAAATATTAATTTCTGAAGGACATTTATAATAATTAAAAATTACAGAAAAATCCAAAAATTTATTTTTAAAAATTTAAAAAATACAGGTTGTTACAGATTCCCAGGACAATATATATATATATACTAGTAAATGCATTGCACGTAAAATAAATTTTCTAATATTATTATAAATAGTTTAAATATTTAAATACATTTTAATTATAATTTATTATGGATATATTTTTACTATTTATTAAATGTCTTGAAAATGCTAGCTTTCTAAGCTATATGTATATCCTCACGTAATTAAAAATTAAAAATTAAAAATTAAAAATTAAAAATTAAAAATTAAAAATTAAATAAATTTTATCTAATTGTTTAACTACATAATATTATGTAATTATAATCAAACACATCTTCTATCTCATGTGGTTAAGGTGTGATGCATTCTACTTGGATGGTCAAAAAATTAAATTTGTTATAAATAATAATACAATTATTGAAACTCAGCCAACCAAGAAGAATACATCCCACTTTAACCACATGAGTTAGAAGAGATATTTCTTTATAATTAGATAATATTAAGTGGCTACCATTTGAAAACTTTTTATGAAAAGTAAAAATATATCAATAACTAATTAAAATAAAAATATAATCAAATACATAGCAAATATTAATTTATATATATATATATATATATATATATATATATATATATATATATATATATATATATATAATAATTTAATTTAATTTAATTTAAATAAATTTAAATATTTAGAGAATTTTATATTAATATCGGAAGAAAATATTTATGTTACGTGCAATGCACGTGAATTTAGTATTACTCTTATAATGAGGCTTAGAGACAGCTCAAAATTGAGTCATTTAAGCCATATGCAAATATTTTATTAACTATTTTTTTAAATAATTAATTATTTAACTATCTAATATTATTTATTTACAACTAAGCAATTCTAACTCAAGTGGTTAGGAAGATATTTTTCTTGGTTGCTTGAGTTCAATTCTTAGAAATGATAGTATTTATAATAATTTTTTTTAATATTTATTTATTTATTTAACATTTTTATGTGCATGCAATGCACGTGCACGTTACTAGTCTCCTATAATGAGGCTTAAAAATGGCTCCAAATTGAGTTGTCTAAGCCGTTTGTAAATTCTTCAGCAATTATTAAAAAAATTATGGTAAAAACAATCTCTTTTCTTTATCACAAATATATATTTAAAAACTAAATTTAAACTATTTACAAACTAAAATAAAAAAAATCAATTTAAAGGAGAAAACATCAAAAAATTAAATTATTAAAAAAAATTTAATTTAAATATTTGAAGTATTTTTAACAATATTATAAAAATATTTATTTTATGTTTACTAGTACTATACAAGGCACAATACAGTGTGCATATATATATATATATATATATATATATATATATATATATATATATATATATATATATATATATATATACTCTTATAATGCGGTTTGAAAACTCCTGAAAAATGAACCGTCCAAATCGACGCATGTACCTCCTCACATACTTAAAAATAAAATTTTAAATCATTCCAACTACCATAACATATAACAAATTCTAAAATATATTCAATATTTAGATATTCAAATTACATTTAATCTAAAATAAAATTTTAAATCATTCCAACTACCATAACATATAATAAATTCAAAAATATATTCAATATTTAAGTATTCAAATTATATCTAAACTAAGTACATGATACTATCTAATTAAATACATATCCAAAATTCTAAAAATATACATATAACATTAAAATTATATTTAAACTAAATACATGGTACTATCTAACTAAATGTATATCCAAATTTTTAAAAATATATCAATAATAAATCATAATTAAAAAAGATTATATTCAATATTTAAATATTTATATTATATTCAAAACTAAATACATGATATTATCTAATTAAATGCATATCCAAATTTCTAAATATATATTTATAACATTCAAGTTATATTTAAACTAAATACATAGTATTATCTAATTAAATACATATCCAAAAATTTAAAAATATATGAATAATAAATCATATTTACAATATATTAAAAAAATATTTAGAATATTTTAATATCAAAGTTTTTTTTTATCCAAAATGTTCCAGTTTTGTGCTATTATTTGTGGTGCGGAAAAACCACCCTGATTTGTTATTCTTTATGGCTTAAATGCTTTATATTCACCGTTACATTTATGGATTTGCCACAAGGCTAACTAATCATATGGGTTGCTAATTCTTGCATTGACATCAATGAGGTCTTTCTGGTTGATATGCCAGTATTCTGCAGTATTTTTTGTGACCACACTTCTCAGTAGCCATTCATGATATTATGGCTATATCTTCAGGTCCGTAATATTTCCAATTTTCAAATTATGTGCTTAGTTATATAATGTAGGTGTATCTAGGAATATTTGAGTGCGGAAACATTAATTAATATAGACGAAGCCTTTTGAATTGATACAAAGTCTATCAACTCCTTAAAAAAAAATCATTACAGCTGACATAAGTGTTCCTATATATTAGGTTATTGGTTACCAAGTATTAAACATTGGAAAGAATATTTGTCATATAATTTAAATAACTATCATTTATTGTTTTGAATATATCATTGTGTATATTTAGTATATGTAAATTAATTGACAGTGATTCAAAGCATAAAATTGGTAGTTATTCGAATTATATGACAATTAAATCCGTTTATAGTATATGACAATTAAATTTATTTATAAAAATTAATATATTACATATATTCGTTTAATATGACAATTAAACGAATCCTTATGACAGAATTTAATCATTTATGACAAGATTGATTTTTAATCTTTATGAAAAGGTTGTCCATCCATATAATCCTCATATGGCATGATGTCATTCTTTAAGAAAAGTTTGCTAATCAATTTCTTCCGAAACAATTCCGGACAATATATTATTTATTTTTCCATGTCATGTATATATGTACTACTCGATTGAATTTTCTTACGTGTTGTCATGTTTAAATATTCCTAGCCTACCAATTTTACAATTATTACTTAATTAACTATATAAGTTTACTATATATTTGGCCTAAGAGAAACAGAAACACCAAGCATAGAAACACCAAGCATAGAGAGAATGTTGAAGCAGCGAGGAGGAGAAGGAGAAGGAGAAGGAGAAAAGAAGAGAATCTTCTTACCAGAAGAGATCCTTCTAGAGGTTTTCGCACAGCTGCCTACCAAGTCCGTAATGCGAATCCGTGCGGTATCTAAAAACCTATGCAAAATCACCAAAGAGAAATACTTCGTAGATCTGCATTACGAGAAGCTGTACTCAACTCTCCGGTCGAAGCAATCGCCTCTGTTCTTCACGAGCCGAGGTATCGACGATGAGACCTCCATGATCGGATTATGCCTCCAGGAAGGCGGAGAGCGCAGTAGGAAGAACACTACCGTCTCCAGCTACACCCTTCCCTTCCGAGCCGTGAACCACAATGGATGGCCCGACGGTCGCGACTTCGCCTTCGCCTGCTCGTGCAATGGTCTAGTCTGCATCCGTCCGGAAGACGGTAGGAAGCCGGTCATCGTGTGTAATCCGCTTACTCTTGAATCCATCACATTGCCTTCTTACAGTTTCCGGTACGTCGGACTCGGACTCGGATACGGACCCTCCACAAAGGAGTACAAGATTGCATGTCTAGCATATGAAGACCCGGACTGCTACTATTTCAACTCCCAGGGAATGTTGATGGTCTACACTCTCGGAAGCGGAAGGGATACGGATACGGATACCCCGTGGAGAAAGGTGGGGAGAGTGCCACTATTCGTTTCAATGAAACCGCCCGTCTATGCAGACGGACACATTTGTTGGTTACTTTTGGATCGTAACAGAGACACTAGCTATTTGTTGTTTTACAATGTCGACACCGACCAGGTTCAATTATTTACTTGGAACCTTCCGGCCGGTGTTGCATCGAGTAGGACAAAATTTGACAGGATGCTGCTCGTCGAATTGGAAGGACGTGTCAGTCTGGCCTTCCATGATGATGCCAGCGTCGAGATCTGGATGCTGACAGATCGACGGGACTTTTGGATACGAAGGCACAAAATCCAGACGTCGCCGCCACCACCTAACATGATCAGGAACTATAACTTGCCTCCTTGGATGATTGCCATCTGGGAAAGGGAGGAGGGCCTCCAGATTTGGATTCAAGACCGTATAATACTAATGTACGACCAGAAGAACGTGAACGACGACGACCACGACGTTAAGTTCGAGGAGTACGAGGCACCGGACCTCGGGGACCACGAACCGATCTGGCGTTCGTGTCAGAACTACCGGCCCAGCCTGGTCTCCCTCCAGCAATATTATAAGTGCAATACTGGTGAAAAAAGCAGCTACGATAGGACTAAATGGGCCGAACCACCACCCAAGATCCCATTGCCGCCGGCAGCAAAACCTTTGATCAGGCGGCACCGGACTTCGATGGGCGGAATGACTGACGTTAAGTTCCAGGCACGGCGATTCTAATGACTTTGAAGGATTACAAAATTAATCGAGGAGGTCGACATTAATAATCTGTAGCTAGGAACACGTTGTTTATATTCCAAGTATTATTACGTACGTACTACCATTGTCTTATTTACAGTATTTATATTCCAACTTTTATCAGGGTAGTAGGTCCTCTGCTGAGATTGATAGCTGTGTAATAGAAGATTAGATCATTTCTGCTATTGATGACATGTTGGGTTGACTTTTTTATAGGATTTATCGCCACTATTTACTAGAATTGAACCAATTGTCAAGGATGGGAACCCACCTTTCCATTTGTTTGTGGGCAAGTCTGCCTAGTACTAGTTGTTGAGATCTTCAAGAGAGTTTTGCTTCTCTTTGAGAAGAATTCAACAACAATGAAGCATGACATTTTTAATATAATTTTTTTTTTAGCATAAAGTCAACATCATTCTCCAGGATGCAGTAGAGGTCCTCGCCGTCGCCCATGGAGCAGAGATCTCTAGGTCTCATTTTGATCCCAGCGTCAGCCCGCTCTTCCTGCTATGTCGACTGCGCTATAGATGAACAGCTCTCTCTCTCTCTCTTATCACTTAATGAGTTAATCATCAACTTTTCTTGTGTGTTTTAGTAGTTGAAATCTGTTGTGATCTCTATATTTTTAATGTTTGATCCAGGAAATAAAAATAAAAAAAAACTTTGGTTCAGTAATTTGAGGTGCCTAATAGGTGATTAAGTATCACCCAAATATTGATCTCTTTGCAAGAAGTTTTTCTAATTGATAGAAGTTTCATCTTTTATTTGGTAGAGATAAAATCTATTAATAGATATTGGAATGTACCTCTTAATTATTTAGGTCAGTATAAGTCAGGCACAATACAATATATATATATATATATATATATATATATATATATATATATATATATATATATATATATATATATACTCTTATAATGCGGTTTAAAAACAGCTAAAAAATGAACCGTCCAAACCGACGCATGTACCTCCTCACATACTTAAAAATAAAATTTTAAATCATTCCAACTACCATAACATGTAATAAATTCTAAAATATATTCAATATTTAAATATTCAAATTACATTTAAACTAAAAATAAAATTTTAAACCATTCCAACTACCATAACATATAATAAATTCAAAAATATATTCAATATTCAAATATTCAAATTATATCTAAACTAAGTACATGATACTATCTAATTAAATACATATCCAAAATTCTATATATATATATATATATATATATATATATATATATATATATATATATAACATTAAAATTATATTTAAACTAAATACATGGAACTATCTAACTAAATATATATCCAAAATTTTAAAAACATACCAATAATAAATCATAATTAAAATAGATTATATTCAATATTTAAATATTTATATTATATTCAAAACTAAGTACATGATATTATCTAATTAAATGCATATCCAAATTTCTAAATATATATTTATAACATTCAAGTTATATTTAAACTAAATACAAGAGTATTATATAATTAAATACATATCCAAAATTTTAAAAACATATGAATAATAAATCATAATTACAATATATTAAAAAATATTTAGAATATTTTAATATCAAAGATTTTTTTTTAATACACGCAGGCACGTAAAGGTAGCTAGTATATATATATATATATATATATATATATATATATATATATATATATATTCTCACCTTCCTGTACGTATATCAACAACCAGCAGCAGTAATGGAGGAGATCATCATGGAGTACGAATGCCTCTTTCACCACAACACGGTTGGGAACCTCAGAGCCTTCTCTACTCTTATAATGCGGCTTGAAAACGGCTCATGAGCCGACCAAATTGTATGTATATCTTCCAAAAAAAAAAAAAAAATTCTTCCAACTGACGCATGTACCTCCTCACATACTTAAAAATAAAATTTTAAATCATTCCAACTACCATAACATATAATAAATCCAAAAATATATTCAATATTTAAATTATATTTAAACTAAGAACATGATACTATACAATCAAATACATATCAAAAATTCAAAAAAAAAATATTTATAACGTTCAAATTATATTTAAACTAAGTGCATGGTATTATCTAACATAATACATATCCAAAATTTTATAAATATGCCAATAATAAATCATAATTAAAAATATATTATATTTAATATTTAAATATTCAAATTATATTTAAACTAAGTTTATGATACTATCTAATAAAATACATATCCAAAATTCTAAAAATTTATTTATAACATTCAAATTATATTATACATGGTATTATCTAATTAAATACATATCCAAAATTTTAAAAACATACCAATAATAAATCATAATTACAATATATTCAAAACAATATTTAGAATATTTTAATATCAAAGATTTTTTTTTGTACATGCAACGAAGCATGAAGGTAACTAGTATATATATATATATATATATATATATATATATATATATGATGACCTTCATGTACATATATTATCTATCAGAGAGCCTTCCACAATATATCAACAAGCAGCAGCAATGGAGGAGATCATCTTGGAGTACAAAGGCCTCTTTCACCACAACACGTTTGTGAACCTCAGAGCCTTCTCGCTCCTCAAGGGAGAATCCTCCACTACTCAATTTCGTCCGAAAGATGTCGACGGAGACCGAGCCTACGTGACGTTCGTCTGGGTGCGACCCCAACAGGGAACCGAGAAGATGACTTTTGCTCTCCCCATGGCGTCCTTGCATCAGGCTATCACGTTGGGCAAGATAACAAGCCATATGCTGAACCATACGGGTTTATTTTTCGACGAGGGTGCCGGTACGTTCGAGTTCCTGAACATTAATCTGCCGAGGTTCTTCCAGCAAGCATCAGTCAAGCTACGACAGCTGCAGCAACTTAGAACCACCGAATTATCGTTACGTATGGAGATACATGTCTACGTCAGAGCCAAAGTCAGAGGCAGAGCCAGAGTGCAAAGGGGCCAGAATATTACTTATTATTAATCTTTTTTATTTTCAGTTTTTTTTTTCTGAAAATATTCATATAGTCATCAAACGCGAGAAAATTTTCAAAAAAATAAATAAAAATTAATTACTTGAAATTTGATTTCTGAAAATATGTAGTATTCCGAATACCAGCCCTCTAAATTCCTATGATTAGCAATATGGTGAAGATTGTTTAACCTTTAAATTCCAAATTATCTTAGGGTCAGGCTTGCAACTATTTCACAGGCTTTCCGAACATTGTTCAAACAACTTTTTGGTTTGGTAGTAGATTGATGGGCATTTTATTTCTAGATTGTTTATGGATTTACATTATTGTTCTTTAGATATACATATCATTTTTTTTACAGATATATAATGCCAATTCCAATGCGAGTTTAGTTCTTTAAATTTTAGATTTTGATGGTTATCTCGGTAAAATTCAAGTTGAACAAGCAAAGATTGGCTCGGCTCGGTTGCAGCTTAATTCTTCTATTCACAGAGATGCATCTATTTTTATTTAAATGTAATGTTTTTATCTCTACTAGAAATTTATTAAGTACAGAGTACAAATGCACCCTTGTAATTCTTTTTTTCATCTCAAATTTTTTTTTTGAAATATTGTTATTGTTTACTAGGGTTTCCACTAGCATTCTTATAATGAGGCTTGAAAACGGTTCAAAATTGAACCGTCTAAGTCGTTTGTAAATGCTCCACCATTTATTACAAAATATTAATATTACGTAAAAAAATGTTTAAAAATAAATTTGTTATACATAATGTCATGGAGATTTGAACCTAAGTAACCAAATAGAATGTCTCACACCTTAATCACATGAGTTAAAAGAAATGTTTGACTATGGTTATATATTATTACGTAGTTAAACGGTTAGTTAATTTTTTTTAAATTTTTTTAATTACGTGAGACTATACGTACGGCTTAAACGGCTAGCCGTTTCAAAACTTTTTACAAATAGTAGATATATATCCATAACAAATTATAATTAAAATATAGTCAAATCTATAACAAATCATAATTAAAATGTAAACATATATATAACAAATTTTAATTCAAATATATTTAAATATTTAAATTATTTTACAATTATAGTAAATCACGTGCATTTACTAGTATATGTATATTACATCCTTCTTTTGTAGTGAATAATTGATACTTTCTGACAATGAAGTTGCTGCTACAGCCCAAACTGTTGGTCCAAATGGGTAACCGTCAACTCGATTTCGATAATCGACTAATTATGATCGGGTATGACTCAATACGGCACACAAAATGACAATCGTTAAAACTTTGTTACTTCGCTGAAGACAATGCTGCAACAAATCTACAAACTGTGTTATTAAGTCTGTATTTTATATTTATTTGTAAATTTTGGTGAGAGGTAAACGGGTTGTAAGAAATTCGCGGTTCGGATATCTCAATTCAGTACTTAAGTTTAGAGAGTCAATAAGGAACCTTTTTTTTAATGAGGACTTCTATAGCAAACCCCTTACCCCCAAATTCTTATATTCCCCCAAATTTCAATAGGAGAATTGTTAGGGTTTCGTTGCACCGACGAATTTATCAACCATGGCTCGTGAATAGTAAGCTTCTCTTCTTCGTAGATCTGTCCCTGTCATTGTAGATTTCGCTGATATCTAGGGTATGGATCCTTTTGCTTATTTATAGGGTTCGTTCTTTACTCGATTTCTCTATTCTGTGATTGACTAGAGTATTTGGGGATCCGGAACTTGTGCGAGTTTCTTACTTTGTTTCGAATGATCACGACGCGCTAAATTTGATCGACTTTGTGCTAGCTACCATTGTTTTTACAGGCTTTTGTTGTTAGATAATCGAACAAATTGTTACTCGCAAATGCTTACGAAATACTGATACTGAAAAAGTTTCTTTTTGGGTTTTGATTGACGTAAACTAATAGTCCTCCATCAGTTATGCAATATCCTTGTACTATTGGGGAAGTTTGTATGTGCTAAATTGGTTTTACTAAAAGATAGAAAGAAACCCCTCTCATGACAATTATTTTGTATCTACATTGTGACATATTGATCTATCTTGATGAATGCTTTTTGCCCTGTCATGTTTTGTTATTGCCCCCTTTTATCAGGGTAGTAGGTCCTCTGCTGAGATTGATAGCTGTGTAATAGAAGATTAGATCATTTCTGCTATTGATGACATGTTGGGTTGACTTTTTTATAGGATTTATCGCCACTATTTACTAGGAGAAATTTTGTTGTCTTTACTGAAGAGACGTGATCTTTCCCAAGGCATTGTGCTCAAAGTCAATTGCTTACACTTTTTTGTCACCCCTTGCCACTTGCCAACTTGCCAACTAATACTAGAGTTACTCTCTGTTGTAACATGTTACTAGATTGAACTTGAGCTACTTTCTTGGCATTCAACACCTGTGGTGTGCATTATCTTCATGTTGGTTTCACATCAGTATGACCTCCTAGTGTTGTTTTTTCTATCTACCATTGGCCTTTTTTTTTTGATAAATGCAGGCATCCACTAACTAGTTCTTTTTATCCTCTTTTATAGTTTATACAATGTTTGATTATCGGAATGGTTTAATAATTTAGTAATGGATAAAACTGGTACCCAGGTTTGCTAAAATTGTATACTTCATACTGGTCTAGCTCTTAGAAGGATGGTTAATTGATTATCCTCTTCAATAGCTTATAAGAAGTTTGATTATCTGAATTGTTAACTAATTTAGTAATGATTAAAACCGGTACCCAGGTTTGTTAAATTTCTTCTCCTTCGTACTAGTCTATGTTGTTACCACCCCGAAAAAGAAGCTTTCGATTTTGGTTGGGTTCTTGACATTCTAGATAGATGGCTGGTGGGCAGGACGGCCCAGTTGGAGTGTTTAGGTTCCAGATTCGGCCTTTATGGAATAGAAAGAGCAAGATACACAGAACTATATATATATATATATATATATATATATATATATATAATTTTTTTTTTCCCTAACCACCCCCCTTTCCCCCCTTCCCCCCCTCCCTAACCTACACTAACTACCAGGATAACCACCCGGCCCCCACAACCCCCCAGGCCCCTAATGCGGGGTTTGAATCCCGCCCTACCCACCCAATGTACCATGAACTCACCACTAGGCCATATATATATATATATATATATAGAGAGAGAGAGAGAGAGAGAGAGAGAGAGAGAGATAGTATCATAAATGAAATTGTTCGAGGTGAGAAACTGAAAGAGTATTGGCAGCAAAGGGAAGTGGATAAGATGGTGGGGGTTGTTTTTGAAATTCAGCTAATTTGACCGAATATTTTAATGTAGTTAACATCTAAATACTAAATAGTGGCATCTGAGTTGAGTGCATAATGGTAGGCCGCCCGGAGAACCCTAAGGACACGAAAGCATTCTTATTGTGATAACATTTCCTTTCATGCATCTTTCTGTTTTTGATGTGGTTATTACCCCAAGTCCCCTACCACCACACAGACATGCGAGTGCACGCACGGCACAGATCCTTTTTTCGAAGGAAATCCCTTTTCTTTCGTTTTGGTAAATTATTCAGAACTAAAAGTTCAAACTCGGGTGAGATTTAACTGGTTGTCAAGTCTTATTATTGTCTATGGTTTTGCAACGGTAAATGTGATTTCCTACTTGCCAGTTTTAGGCAGGTGGTCGAACAGAGATTTTAGAGATTCGATTGATGTTTTTTTGCCCATCTATCTTTAACGTGTGCAACGTTATATAACTTACATTAAGTGGTTTTATTGTGCACTCGATCCATGCCTGGTTTACTAAGCTAATTAATCAGAATTATGTGGAGTGCCATTTGAACTTTTTTGATTGGGCACCTGATTAATCAAATCGAATGGCCAATTACTCATCTGAGTTGCATCTTGATCCCCCTTTTTTCTTTTCTTTTTTCTTTGGGTGGGTGGGTGGGTGGGTGGGGGGGGGGGGGGGGGGGGGGGAGGGTACGCTTATGTGGGCATAATGGTTAAAATTAGATTTCCTCTTGGTGGTTGGACATCTATGCTAAGTTAATAGTGTTATAATGCATTTCTTGGTATAAAATGTAGAAGATGTCCTCAGTACACATCATGGTGCTTGACCGACCCTCGAATTGAACCAATTGTCAAGGATGGGAACCCACCTTTCCATTTGTTTGTGGGCAAGTATGCCTAGTACTAGTTGTTGAGATCTTCAAGAGAGTTTTGCTTCTCTTTGAGAAGAATTCAACAACAATGAAGCATGACATTTTTAATATAATTTTTTTTTTACCATAAAGTCAACATCATTCTCCAGGATGCAGTAGAGGTCCTCGCCGTCGCCCATGGAGCAGAGATCTCTAGGTCTCATTTTGATCCCAGCGTCAGCCCGCTCTTCCTGCCATGTCGACTGCGCTATAGATGAACAGCTCTCTCTCTCTTATCACTTAATGAGTGAATCATCAACTTTTCTTGTGTGTTTTAGTAGTTGAAATCTGTTGTGATCTCTATATTTTTACTGTTTGATTAGCATGATCCAGGAAGAAGAAATTTGAGGTGCCTAATAGGTGATTGCAAGTATCACCCAAATATTGATCTCTTTGCAAGAAGTTTTTCTAATTGATAGAAGTTTCATCTTTTATTTGGTAGAGATAAAATCTATTAATAGATATTGGACTGTACCTCTTAATTATTAAGGACCAGTTTCGTATCATTTTTGTCTTTTGTTTATTGTTTAAAAAACTTTTTTTTTTTTTTTTTTTTTACAAAAAGATGTTTGGTAAGTGTATTTATGGTTTTTGTTTTTGGAAACTAAGGTCTCGTTTGGTTCGCAGAAAGGAAGGAAATCAATTTCCTTTCCTTTGAAAAATTATAATTATCATCGATATTCCTTTCCTTTGTTTGGAAATGTCAAGAAAATTGGAAGAGAAGGTGAATATTAAAGGTGGAAAAGTGAATTCTTGGTGGGGTGTAGGAAACCACTCTCCCCTAATTTTCTTTCCAATAGAATTTTTTTTTTCTCCTCAATTCCTTTGACACCCAAACATAGAAAAGTAATAACTTTTCTTTTTCAACCGACGCATGTACCTCCTCACATATTTAAAAATAAAAATTGAAATCATTACAACTACCATAACATATAATAAATCCAAAATTATATTCAATATTTAAATATTTAAATTATATTTAAACTAAGAACATGATACTATATAATTAAATACATATAAAAAATTGAATTTTTTTTTATAACTTTCAAATTATATTTAAACTAAATGCATGGTATTATCTAACTAAGTACATATCCAAAATTTTAAAAATATACCAAATAATAAATCATAATTAAAATATATTATATTTAATATTTAAATATTCAAATTATATTTAAACTAAGTTCATGATACTAATCTAATTAAATACATATCCAAAATTCTAAAAATATATTTATAACATTCAAATTATATTTTAACTAAATACATGTTATTATCTAATTAAATACATATCCAAAATTTTATTGGAATGGCCAATTACTCATCTGAGTTGCATCTTGATCCCCCTTTTTTCTTTTCTTTTTTCTTTGGGTGGGTGGGTGGGTGGGTGGGGGGGGGGGGGGGGGGGGGGGAGGGTACGCTTATGTGGGCATAATGGTTAAAATTAGATTTCCTCTTGGTGGTTGGACATCTATGCTAAGTTAATAGTGTTATAATGCATTTCTTGGTATAAAATGTAGAAGATGTCCTCAGTACACATCATGGTGCTTGACCGACCCTCGAATTGAACCAATTGTCAAGGATGGGAACCCACCTTTCCATTTGTTTGTGGGCAAGTCTGCCTAGTACTAGTTGTTGAGATCTTCAAGAGAGTTTTGCTTCTCTTTGAGCAGAATTCAACAACAATGAAGCATGACATTTTTAGTATAATTTTTTTTTACCATAAAGGGCCAGTTGCTTACTTGGCTACTTGCCCTCTCTAGGTTTTGCGCCCAGGACTTCACCTCCCACATATCAAAGGTCTCAACCATTGGTTATCCATCCAACTGGTAATTAGCTTTTAGTCACAAATGAGAACTCTGTCCTATTGAGCCGATTTCAGTGAATCTGGTTTGACCAAGTCTAATCAAGAAGGGCATCCGTAAGTCTGGTGTTCAAAATACTGATAGTATGTGGTGCTACAAGCAAATTGGTGTTGCTTCTGTACAGTAGAATTAATCAGTAATCGACTTTCATGCCATCATTAACATTAGGGTTATTTAGTTTTAAGGTCTCGTATAATATTCAAATTTGTGTTTAGGTCTCCATATTGTCTAGAAGAATATTTGGGTCTCGTCTTGAACGTTGACTTGGACTAACCGTCCAAAATGTAGACCTAAATGCAAATTTCAAATCGAAAGGTTTTTAAAACTTTCAAAATTTTTGACAGATGGGGGAAAAGAAAACTGAGCCCTAATTAACCAAAATTTAGCGACGTTTAGCGATGTCAAATAAAAACGTCGCTAAATTAAAATTTAGCGACGTCAAAGACGTCGCTAAACACGTTGCTAAATATTTTTAATATATACGTCGCTAAATACGACGCTAAACGTCGCTAAATTAGACATATTAGCGACCTTAATTGAACTTATAGCGACTAATCTTTTAAAATCTTAATAAACGTCGCTAAATGTCGCCATTTAGCGACGTCTAGCGACGTTTTTTATTGAGTCGCTAATTTAGCGACGTTTTTACATGGAGTCGCTAAAATGCGTCGCTAATCCCGCTTTTTCTAGTAGTGAATTCTTAGAAACGATAATATTTATAATAATTTTTTTTTATATTTATTTAACATTTTTATGTGCATGCAATGCACGTGCACGTTACTAGTCTCCTATAATGAGGCTTAGAAACGGCTCCAAATTGAGTTGTCTAAGCCGTTTGTAAATTCTTCAGCAATTATTAAAAAAATTATGGTAAAAACAATATCTTTTCTTTATCACAAATATATATTTAAAAACTAAATTTAAAACTATTTACAAACTAAAATAAAAAAATCAATTTAAAGGAGAAAACATCAAAAAAATAAATTATTAAAAAAATCTTAATTTAAATATTTGAAGTATTTTTAACAATATTATAAAAATATTTATTTTATGTTTACTAGTACTATACAAGGCACAATACAGTATGCATACATATATATATATATATATATATATATATATATATATATACTCTTATAATGCGGTTTGAAAACTCCTGAAAAATGAACCGTCCAAATCGACGCATGTACCTCCTCACATACTTAAAAATAAAATTTTAAATCATTCCAACTACCATAACATATAATAAATTCTAAAATATATTCAATATTTAGATATTCAAATTACATTTAATCTAAAATAAAATTTTAAATCATTCCAACTACCAAAACATATAATAAATTCAAAAATATATTCAATATTTAAATATTCAAATTATATCTAAACTAAGTACATGATACTATCTAATTAAATACATATCCAAAATTCTAAAAATATACATATAACATTAAAATTATATTTAAACTAAATACATGGTACTATCTAACTAAATGTATATCCAAAATTTTAAAATATACCAATAATAAATCATAATTAAAAAGATTATATTCAATATTTAAATATTTATATTATATTCAAAACTAAATACATGATATTATCTAATTAAATGCAATATCCAAATTTCTAAATATATATTTATAACATTCAAGTTATATTTAAACTAAATACATAGTATTATCTAATTAAATACATATCCAAAATTTAAAAATATATGAATATTAAATCATATTTAACAATATATTAAAAAAATATTTAGAATATTTTAATATCAAGTTTTTTTTTATCCAAAATGTTCCAGTTTTGTGCTATTATTTGTGGTGCGGAAAACCACCCTGATTGTTATTCTTTATGGCTTAAATGCTTTAAATTCACCGTTACATTTATGCATTTGCCACAAGGCGAACTAATCATATGGGTTGCTAATTCTTGCATTGACATCAATGAGGTCTTTCTGGTTGATATGCCAGTATTCTGCGGTATTTTTTGTGACCACACTTCTCAGTAGCCATTCCGACATCTGCGGGGGAATGTCGAGGGCAACCTCGACGATCTTCGACATCTGCGGGGGAGGGTAATGCTGCTGGCTGGGGAAGCTGAACTCCTGCCCTTCTTCTGTGGGTGAAGTGAAGGTGGGGGTGGGGATGCCATTCAATAGACGAAGCCTTTTGAATTGATACAAAGTCTATCAACTCCTTAAAAAAAATCATTACAGCTGACATAAGTGTTCCTATATATTAGGTTATTGGTTACCAAGTATTAAACATTGGAAAGAATATTTGTCATATAATTTAAATAACTATCATTTATTGTTTTGAATATATCATTGTGTATATTTAGTATACGTAAATTAATTGACAGTGATTCAAAGCATAAAATTGGTAGTTATTCGAATTATATGACAATTAAATCCGTTTATAGTATATGACAATTAAATTTATTTATAAAAATTAATATATTACATATATTCGTTTAATATGACAATTAAACGAATCCTTATGACATAATTTAATCATTTATGACAAGATTGATTTTTAATCTTTATGAAAATGTTGTCCATCCATATAATCCTCATATGGCATGATGTCATTCTTTAAGAAAAGTTTGCTAATCAATTTCTTCCAAAACAATTCCGGATGACATAGCACACTAACAATATATTATTTATTTTTCCATGTCATGTATATATGTACTACTCGATTGAATTTTCTTACGTGTTGTCATGTTTAAATATTCCTAGCCTACCAATTTTACAATTATTACTTAATTAACTATATAAGTTTACTATATATTTGGCCTAAGAGAAACATAAACACCAAGCATAGAGAGAATGTTGAAGCAGCGAGGAGGAGAAGGAGAAGGAGAAGGAGAAGAGAATCTTCTTACCAGAAGAGATCCTTCTAGAGGTTTTCGCACACCTGCCTACCAAGTCCGTAATGCGAATCCGTGCGGTATCTAACAACCTATGCAAAATCACCAAAGAGAAATACTTCGTAGATCTGCATTACGAGAAGATGTACTCAACTCTCCGGTCGAAGCAAGCGCCTCTGTTCTTCACGAGCCGAGGTATCGACGATGAGACCTCCATGATCGGATTCTGCCTCCAGGAAGGCGGAGAGCGCAGTAGGAAGAACACTACCGTCTCCAGCTACACCCTTCCCTTCCGAGCCGTGAACCACAATGGATGGCCTGACGGTCGCGACTTCGCCTTCGCCTGCTCGTGCAATGGTCTAGTCTGCATCCGTCCGGAAGACGATAGGAAGCCGGTCATCGTGTGTAATCCGCTTACTCTTGAATCCACCACATTGCCTTCTTGCAACCCCGACGGTTACAGTTTCAGGTACGTCGGACTCGGATACGGACCCTCCACAAAGGAGTACAAGGTTGCATGTCTAGCATATGAAGACCCGTACTGCAACCATTTCAACTCCCAGGGAAAGTTGATGGTCTACACTCTCGGAAGGGATACGGATACGGATACGAATACGGATACGAATACCCCGTGGAGAAAGGTGGGGAGAGTGCCACTATTCGTTTCAATGAAACCGCCCGTCTATGCAGACGGAAACATTTGTTGGTTACTTTTGGATAGTGACAGAGACACTAACTATTTGTTGTTTTACAATGTCGACACCGACCAAGATCAATTATTTACTTGCAACCTTCCAGCCGGTGTTGCATCGAGTAGGACAAATTTTGACAGGATGCTGCTCGTCGAATTGGAAGGACGTGTCAGTCTGGCCTTCCATGATGATGCCGGCTTCGAGATCTGGATGCAGACGGATCGACGTGACTGTTGGATACGAAGGCACAAAATCCAGACGTCGTCGCCACTACCACCTAACAAGCTGATCAGGAACTATAACTTGCCTTGGATGATTGCCATCTGGGAAAGGGAGGAGGGCCTCCAGATTTGGTTTCAAGACCGTATAATACTACTGTACGACCAGAAGAACGTGAATGACGACCACGACGTTAAGTTCAAGGAGTACGAGGCACCGGACCTCGGGGACCACAAACCGATCTGACGTTCGTGTCCGAACTACCGGCCCAGCCTGGTCTCCCTCCAGCAATATTATAAGTGCAATACTGGTGAAAAAAGCAGCTACGATAGGACTCAATGGGCCGAACCACCACCCAAGATCCCATTGCCGCCGGCAGCAAAACCTTTGATCAGGCGGCACCGGACTTCGATGGGCAGAATGACTGACGTTAAGTTCCAGGCACGGCGATTCTAATGACTTTGAAGGATTACAAAATTAATCGAGGAGGTCGACATTAATAATCTGTAGCTAGGAACAAGTTGTTTATATTCCAACTATTATTACGTACGTACTACCATTGTCTTATTTACAGTATTTATATCATCTCTTTAGTTGTTACTACATGCATGCTAGATTGCTATGCTTAGATATTCTATTGGCTTCGGTTATGATCAGCATCTTTCTGTTAAAATTAGCTTTGTGCAAGTCATACATTTCCTCTTGGTGGTTGGACAGCTATGCTAAGTTAATAGTGTTATAATGCATTTCTTGGTATAAAATGTAGAAGATGTCCTCAGTACACATCACGGTGCTTGACCCTCGAATTGAACCAATTGTCAAGGATGGGAACCCACCTTTCCATTTGTTTGTGGGCAAGTCTGCCTAGTACTAGTTGTTGAGATCTTCAAGAGAGTTTTGCTTCTCTTTGAGCAGAATTCAACAACAATGAAGCATGACATTTTTAATATAATTTTTTTTTTACCATAAAGTCAACATCATTCTCCAGGATGCAGTAGAGGTCCTCGCCGTCGCCCATGGAGCAGAGATCTCTAGGTCTCATTTTGATCCCAGCGTCAGCCCGCTCTTCCTGCCTGTTCGACTGCGCTATAGATGAACAGCTCTCTCTCTTATCACTTAATGAGTGAATCATCAACTTTTCTTGTGTGTTTTAGTAGTTGAAATCTGTTGTGATCTCTATATTTTTACTGTTTGATTAGCATGATCTCTATAGGTGATTGCAAGTATCACCCAAATATTGATCTCTTTGCAAGAAGTTTTTCTAATTGATAGAAGTTTCATCTTTTATTTGGTAGAGATAAAATCTATTGATAGATATTGGACTGTACCTCTTAATTATTAAGGGCCAGTTTGGTATCATTTTTGTCTTTTGTTTATTGTTTAAAAACAATTTTTTTTTTTTTACAAAAAGATGTTTGGTAAGTGTATTTATGGTTTTTGTTTTTGGAAACTTAGGTCTCGTTTGGTTCGCAGAAAGGAAGGAAATCAATTTCCTTTCCTTTGAAAAATTATAATTATCATCGATATTCCTTTCCTTTGTTTGGAAATGTCAAGGAAATTGGAAGAGAAGGTGAATATTTAAAGATGGAAAAGTGAATTCTTGGTGGGATGTAGGAAACCACTCTCCCCTAATTTTCTTTCCAATAGAAATTATTTTCTTTTTCTCCTCAATTCCTTTGACACCCAAACATAGAAAAGTAATAACTTTTCTTTTTAAACCGACGCATGTACCTCCTCACATACTTAAAAATAAAATTTTAAATCATTCCAACTACCATAACATATAATAAATTCTAAAATATATTCAATATTTAAATATTCAAATTACATTTAAATAAAAATAAAATTTTAAATCATTCCAACTACCATAACATATAATAAATTCAAAAATATATTCAATATTTAAATATTCAAATTATATCTAAACTAAGAACATGATACTATCTTATTAAATACATATCCAAAACTCTAAAAATATATATATAACATTAAAATTATATTTAAACTAAATACATGGTACTATCTAACTAAATATATATCCAAAATTTTAAAAACATACCAATAATAAATCATAATTAAAATAGATTATATTCAATATTTATATTATATTCAAAACTAAGTACATGATATTATCTAATTAAATGCATATCCAAATTTCTAAATATATATTTATAACATTCAAGTTATATTTAAACTAAATACATAGTATTATCTAATTAAATACATATCCAAAATTTTAAAAACATATGTATAATAAATCATAATTACAATATATTAACAACCAGCAGCAGTAATGGAGATCTCCACTACTTTTGGACGAAACTCAAAACCCTTTTCTGGACAATATGGAGATCCCAACTTAAATTTCGAATATTATACAAGACTCTAAAACTAAATGTCCCTTAACATTATTGATATATTCTTTACAAGTATAGTGAGATGCATAATTGCTTCAAAAGTAATTATATCCACTAATATATAGATTATTTATTGTTTCTCAAATTTTTTGTGAATACTGCAGTTCATTTTTATACATTTTCTTTTCTTTGAACTGGGAATCGAAATAATCGCCTTCCAATTCTCAATTTCTTGTGCAGAAACATTTATTTCTAGAACAATTCCATTTCTTCCCAAGTCAAGTCTCTCTGGAGTAATAACATGGAAGGATCATTGGAAGCACCCCCACAAGCTCACCCATCCGATGATTCATCGGCGATGCCCTGCGGCTCCAGCGACAACGACAGCCGTCCGCTTGTCAATCAGCTGCAGAAGCTGCTCTTCCGGCCAATGCTGATTGGAGTTACTGATGGCCGGTTCTTCCTGGGCGGCTTCCACTGCATCGACAAGCAAGGCAACATCATTCTCCAGGATGCAGTAGAGTACCGCAGCACACGCAGGTCCTCGCCGTCGCCCATGGAGCAGAGATCTCTAGGTCTCATTTTGATCCCAGCGTCAGCCCGCTCTTCCTGCCATGTCGACTGCGCTATAGATGAACAGCTCTCTCTCTTATCACTTAATGAGTGAATCATCAACTTTTCTTCTGTGTTTTAGTAGTTGAAATCTGTTGTGATCTCTATATTTTTACTATTTGATTAGCATGATCCAGGAAAAAAAAAAAAAAAACTTTGTTTCAGTAATTTGATGTGCCTAATAGGTGATTGCAAGTATCACCCAAATATTGATCTCTTTGCAAGAAGTTTTTCTAATTGATAGAAGTTTCATCTTTTATTTGGTAGAGATAAAATCTATTAATAGATATTGGACGGAACCTCTTAATTATTAAGGGCCAGTTTGGTATCATTTTTGTCTTTTGTTTATTGTTTAAAAAAACATTTTTTTTTTTTACAAAAAGATGTTTGGTAAGTGTATTTATGGTTTTTGTTTTTGGAAACTAAGGTCTCGTTTGGTTCGCAGAAAGGAAGGAAATCAATTTCCTTTCCTTTGAAAAATTATAATTATCATCGATATTCCTTTCCTTTGTTTGGAAATGTCAACGAAATTGGAAGAGTAGGTGAATATTTAAAGGTGGAAAAGTGAATTCTTGGTGGGATGTAGGAAACCACTCTCCCCTTTTTTCTTTCCAATAGAAATTATTTTCTTTTTCTCCTCAATTCCTTTGACACCCAAACATAGAAAAGTAATAACTTTTCTTTTTAAACCGACGCATGTACCTCCTCACATACTTAAAAATAAAAATTTAAATCATTACAACTACCATAACATATAATAAATTCAAAAATATATTCAAAATTTAAATATTTAAATTATATTTAAACTAAGAACATGATACTATATAATTAAATACATATCAAAAATTCAAAAAAAAAATGTATAACTTTCAAATTATATTTAAACTAAATGCATGGTACTATCTAATTAAATACATATCCAAAATTTTAAAAATATACCAATAATAAATCATAATTAAAATATATTATATTTAATATTTAAATATTCAAATTATATTTAACTAAGTTCATGATACTATCTAATTAAATAATTATCCAAAATTCTAAAAATATATTTATATCATTCAAATTATATTTTAACTAAATACATGGTATTATCTAATTAAATACATATCCAAAATTTTAAAAACATACCAATAATAAATCATAATTACAATATATTGAAAACAATATTTAGAATATTTTAATATCAAAGATTTTTTTTTTGTACATGCAACGCACGTGAAGGTAACTAGTATATATATATATATATATATATATATATATATATATATATATATATATATATATATATATATATATATATATATTATGACCATGTACATATATTATCTATCAGAGAGCCTTCCACAATATATCAACAAGCAGCAGCAATGGAGGAGATCATCTTGGAGTACAAAGGCCTCTTTCACCACAACACGTTTGTGAACCTCAGAGCCTTCTCGCTCCTCAAGGGAGAATCCTCCACTACTCAATTCCGTCCGAAAGATGTCGACGGAGACCGAGCCTACGTGACGTTCATCTGGGTGCGACCTCAACAGGGAACCGAGAATATGACTTTTGCTCTCCCCATGGCGTCCTTGCATCAGGCTATCACGTTGGGCAAGATAACAAGCCATATGTTGAACCATACGGGTTTATTTTCCGACGAGGGTATCGGTACGTTCGAGTTCCTGAACATTAATCTGCAGAGGTTCTTCCAGCAAGCATCAGTCAAGCTACGGCAGCTGCAGCAAATTAGAACCACCGAATTGTCGTTACGTATGGAGATACATGTCTACGTCAGAGCCAAAGTCAGAGCCAGAGCCAGAGTGCAAAGGGGCCAGAATATTACTTATTATATTCTTTTTTATTTTCAGCTTTTTTTTTCTGAAAATATTCATATAGTCATCAAACGTGAGAATATTTTTCAAAAAAAATAATAAATAAATAAATTACTTGAAATTTGATTTCTGAAAATATGTAGTATTCCGAATACCAGCCCTCTAAATTCCTATGATTAGCAATATGGTGAAGATTGTTTAACCTTTTAATTCCAAATTATCTTAGGGTCAGGCTTGCAACTATTTCACAGGCTTTCCGAACATTGTTCAAACAACTTTTAGGTTTGGTAGTAGATTGATGGGCATCTAGATTGTTTATGGATTTACATTATTGTTCTTTAGATATACATATCATTTTTTTACAGATATATAATGCCAATTCCAATACGAGTTTAGTTCTTTAAATTTTAGATTTTGATGGTTATCTCGGTAAAATTCAAGTTGAACAAGCAAAGATTGGCTCGGCTCGGTTGCAGCTTAGTTCTTCTATTCACAGAGATGCATCTATTTTTATTAAAATGTAATGTTTTTATCTCTACTAGAAATTTATTAAGTACATAGTGCAAATGCACCCTTGTAATTCTTTTTTTCATCTCAAATTTTATTGTTATTGTTTACTAGGGTTTCCACTAGCATTCTTATAATGACGTTTGAAAACGGTTCAAAATTGAGCCGTCTAGGTCGTTTGTAAATGCTCCACCATTTATTACAAAATATTACTATTACGTAAAAAAATGTTTAAAAATAATAAATTTGTTATACATAATGTCATGGAGATTTGAACCCAAGCAACCAAATAGAATGTCTCACACCTTAATCACATGAGTTAGAAGAGATGTTTGACTATGGTTAAATATTATTACGTAGTTAAACAATTAGTTAATTTTTTTAATTACGTGAGACTATACGTACGGCTTAAACGGCTAGCCGTTTCAAAATATTTTATAAATAGTAGAGATATATCCATAACAAATTATAATTAAAATATAGTCAAATCTATAACAAATCATAATTAAAATGTAAACATATATATAACAAATTAATCCGAAGTCTTTCGAGCCTTTGGATCAGAGCTCGATCTTGTAAGAAGTCTGCAAGCCTTCATATCAAAGCTTGTGATTCACTATTGGTGATTATAGTGTATACAACTTCGAGCAAGAGTTCTCGGGTTTGGACTAGTCCTCTCAGAGGAAAACCAAGATAAAATTACGGTATTTGCTTTTGCTCTTCTCAACTCTTACTTTACTGCATATTAATATATGTTGGTACATATACTGCATTTACGTAGCTTAATTTTTAATTAGAATTTATTAATTTCGCTGCACACACACTATATTCACCCCCTCTAGAGTTGCCCTAATGGTCCAACAATTGGTATCAGAGCAGATATTCTCCGAATTGGTTCATGATCCCAATTGCTACTACGATTGGTATCAGAGCAGGTTATCTTGATATATGCTTAAACTCCTAGTATACTTATATGGCACCTTGAGACCCTTATACACCAATAATGGTGAAGGCCAGTCTACAAATAGACCACCCCTATTTGATGGTACCAACTACACCTATTGGAAAAACACGGATGAGCTTCTTTCTTAAGTCACTAGATTTTGACCTTTGGTCAATTGTTATAGATGGCTACAACAAGCCATTCAGAATTGTGATTAATGGTAATCTTGTAGAAAAGGCTCATGATAGATACACTAATCTAGAAAAGAAGTTTGCTAGTCTTAATGCTAGAGCTATTAATGCTTTGTTCTGTGTTGTAGATAGGACATAATTTAACAGAGTATCCACATGTACCACTTCGCATGAGGTCTGAAAACTTCTTGAAGTGACTCATGTAGGAACCACTCAGGTAAATGAGTCCAAGATAAGCAGACTAACACAAGAGTACGATGCATTCAAGATGAAGCCAAATGAGACCATCACTTAGATGTTCACAAGATTTTTTGACATCGACAATCCTCTATCTTCTCTCAACAAGAAGTACAACAACCATGAAAAGATCTGAAAAGTGTTTCTTTCTTATCACTTAATGAGTGAATCATCAACTTTTCTTGTGTGTTTTAGTAGTTGAAATATGTTGTGATCTCTATATTTTTACTGTTTGATTAGCATGATCCAGGAAAAAAAAAACTTTGTTTCAGTAATTTGATGTGCCTAATAGGTGATTGCAAGTATCACCCAAATATTGATCTCTTTGCAAGTAGTTTTTCTAATTGATAGAAGTTTCATCTTTTACTTGGTAGAGATAAAATCTATTAATAGAAATCAACCCCATGATTTCGCGAACCAATAAGGCCTAAAAGTAATTTTTTTTTTAAGTGAAAACAAATAATTTGTTTACTAAGATTTATAAACAAAAATAAATAATTTTGGGATGCAGATGGTATAATATGTTTGTTTACCAAATATAAATATATTTATAGGATTTTGCTTATTAAACATGTTTTTGTTTTTATAAACAAGTAAGTGATACCAAACATGATTGAATCAACAACTTTTTATCTTGTGTTTAGCAATTAGTAGTTGAAATCTTTTGTGATCGATATACTCTTAATTTGATATGCATTTGATCTCTTTTGGGCTAAAGATATTCTTCTTTCTTTTATTTGATAGAATTTTTTTTCCTTTTAGACTGAATCTCATCCTGGAAAGAAATTTTACTATGTAAGTATAAGATTTTAAGTATTTAAAAACTTGTGGGTCCTATAATTTCATTACGTTTACTGTAATAGAAATTTTCTAAATTATTCTAAATCTAAAAATAAAATAAAAATGGCGGTGGCTCTACAAATCCTTGAATAATATAATATGTTATCAAATCTTTACAAATATAAGGTGACTTTGAAACGGCTCTTGCCATATAAATTATTTGTAATTATTTTATTAATTATTTCAAAAAATTAATTAATTGTTTAACTATCGAATATAATTTAATTATAAATAAATATTTTTAACTCAAGTGGTTAAGGTGGTAGGCATTATTTTGGTTGCTTGAGGTCAATTCCTAGCGATGATAATATTTACAATAAATTTATATTTAATTTTTTAAAATATTTGTTTACATACGTGCAATGCCAAATTTAAATATTATGAAGACCTAAACGATATTTAGGTCAGTACAAGTCAGGACGAGACTCAGATCATATTCAAATATAGATAATTAAACAAATTTTTTTAATATTATATGAGATTCTAAAACTAAATATTTTTAATTAAAACCTTTTAATTTTAATAAGAAACAAAAACTATACCGTCTCATGTTTGGATTAGGTTTTGGATTCTGTCACGCTCCAGTCCCAAAATACCAAGGGACTAGACACGTGGCAATGGCCAGCAGCACACTTCAATAGGCAAACCCAATTTAATGGACCCATCAGGGTGTACTTAAGCTGTAAAACAACTATAAAGGTCTATGATACTAATCTCATCCACAGAAATAAATACAATCAATATGAAATATAAAGCAACATCAAGTCTCAATGAAACATATCTCGGGGAACAACCCGATAATGAGTTTGATACATTAATTCAATAAACAGGAAACAACAGAAATAACTTAGTATAGATAAAGCAGATACTCAGAAGAAATTCTCGGTGATCACCTCGTCCTCTGGTTCTGGTACTGCTCCAATGTCTACTCCTGTCCCGTACACCTCGGGGTAGATCTCCTCTGCTAAACCTGGGGACACAATCCGGATTCCAGGTCCTCAGGGGACATAGCAAGGTACAAGAATAACTCAAGACAAATAAATGCAGTATAATAATAAATGAATCAATAGGGTAAACTATGTAACCAGCTAAGTGATATACAAAATGAGAGCATCACTAGAACTCAGGCTGAGACTACTACAAGCTCTATGTCGGGGAGCCGGTAACAGTGATATCATGTAGGAGCCTAGCTCGGCGTGGCTACGGCACCGTAATAATATAATCAACCTGTAGCCTGTATGTCTCTCCCCACCTAATGTAATCACATGTCTCATGTCCACGACGTCTCATGTCCATGTCACGCAAGATCATGGCCTCTAACTGATGCAGCAAGTCATAATGATAGCCATGCATATGTAATATCTATGTCACCTGTAGCCTATACAGAATCACCATGAATATCTCAGGAAGATTCTGTCTCATGAACAGTGTAAAGTGTCCTATGGTATGACGTACTTGATAATGCAAGCACGAAGATATATAGGGTCGCGATATCAATCTCTAGTGACATTACACAACTTCGCGTACGGCATTGACACCCGAATATTATTCGGACGCTAAGCAATATCACATGGTCCTAGGTTGAACAGATACATCATATAAATAAATCAAGAGAATATTATGTAGCAAGTACCGCAAGATTGGCAAGGTACACTTGCTTGGTGTTTGGTTTCCAACAGTTGCTCTTGTATCAGCGGGATCTTCAAGTACTCCTCCGGTTGCTGAAATAAATAATACTATAATGTTCAGAAGATATAAAATAGCTAGGATTGCCTGTCCATAAGTTCAATTTGGACACAGGGACAAAATTGACAGTTTTTGGTCAAAGCGGGGTCCACATGTGGGTCCACTTCGCACCGAAAAATGTACCAGAGACAAAGTCCTCCAAATTCGTCAAACTTAGTGTCTATAAGTCCAAAACAATAATACGAACCCAACAAAATGTCCAGAACTGGATTCCGGTGAGCCGATCACAAAATCGTCTGTCAAGTGGAGCTGTGTGGGGCCCACGATACGGTATTTTGTCAACGTTCTCAGAATCGAACCAAACTTGGGTCACAGGACCAGCGTATCGCTACGAGTCTGATGGCGTAAGTTTTATTGTGAAACGACGAGCACACACAAAGTTACAACGAGTTTCAGGACAGGGCCGATACGGGATATTTTCGACGGATACGCGTTTATTCCGGTGTACACGCACACCCAAATCAACTTTCGTAAAATCTCACACATCTGCATTGACGATGAGCATCTTTCGGTGAACTTCGCACATGACTACGTCGCCTCGTTTAGCGGGACACCCAGTTTCAGAGAAATTTAGGTTTTAAATAACCAAGTTTTTGGTCGATTTCACCCACGAATAAATCACAACATACAATAAAATAAAATAAACTAATTACAATATTTAAATCTCGGTTATGTTGTCTAATTAACTGTTTAAACATAATCTAAAATTATTAAACAGGTTGGGAGAAATACAGCCATGAACTTGTGAGTTCGGAACGGTTTCTGAATTTCAGAAATTGGTGTTATTTTTCCTGTTTTTGTGTCGCGGTTTGCGACCGACACAGGACGTGATACCCCTAACAAATTATACGGGGTTCGAGAGGGTCACGAGGTCTACCCATATGATTCGACAGAACAGAATTTGGATCAACATAAAGGGAGATACGAGAGCTAGAAGAGGGGTACCTTACTGCAGTTCGTGAACTGGGAGGTTCGCGGCGAGGCACGACGACGGGGCACGGCGACGACGGTTGCTGAGGCTGCGGTTGCTGGGGGCCGTGGGGGTCATCACCGTCGTCTTCGTCGTCGTCGGGGAGGCGGTGACCGGAGGGGTGAGGGTGGAGGTGGATGATGGTAGTGATGGCAGTGGCGGTGGTGTAGAGCTCGGGGGTTTAAATAGCCCAGGGGAGGCGGTTGCGTGGGAGGTCGGAGCGGGATTCGTGGGGTCGTGGACGGGGTCGAGCGGCGGAGGCGGTTGACCGCGGGGTCGGCGGAAGCGGGGGAGTGGGGTTCGTGGAGTACAGGGAGAGAGGGATTGGGTTAGCGGGCGGCGGGCTAGCGTGTCGGGTCCAGACCCGACCTGTTAGGGCAGAGTTTGGGTCGTTTTGGGTTAGATTGGGTCCGGTCCGTTTCGGTTCGGTTCAAGTTGGTTTAATCTGGTTTAATTAGGATAATGATTTTTAGCTATTTAAAAATAGTTTTTGGGCCCAATAAATTCCAGAAAAATTACACAACATCTAATAATTAATTATACACCCAAAAATATAATTTTTGTAATATCTTAATACTTAATTTAATAGATAAAAATATTAATTCTTGAAGGACATTTATAATAATTAAAAATTACAGAAAATCCAAAATTTTATTTTTAAATTTTTTAAAAATACAGGTTGTTACAGATTCCCAGGACAATATACTAGTAAATGCATTGCACATAAAATAAATTTTCCAATATTATTATAAATAGTTTAAATATTTAAATACATTTTAATCATAATTTATTATGGATATATTTTTATTATTTATTAAATGTCTTAAAAATGCTAGCTTTCTAAGCTATATGTATATCCTCACGTAATTAAAAATTAAAAATTAAAAATTAAATAAATTTTAACTAATTGTTTAACTACATAATATTATATAATTATAATCAAACACATCTTCTATCTCATGTGGTTAAGGTGTGATGCATTCTTCTTGGATGGTCAAAAAATTAAATTTGTTATAAATAACAATACAATTATTCAAACTCAGCCAACCAAGAAGAATACATCCCACTTTAACCACATGAGTTAGAAGAGATGTTTCTTTATAATTAGATAATATTAAGTGGCTACCATTTTAAAACTCTATATGAAAAGTAAAAATATATCAATAACTAATTAAAATAAAAATATATTCAAATACATAGCAAATATTAATATATATATATATATATATATAATATTTTAATTTAAATAAATTTAAATATTTAGAGAATTTTATATTAATATCGGAAGAAAATATTTATGTTACGTGCAATGCACGTGAATTTAGTATTACTCTTATAATGAGGCTTAGAGACAGCTCAAAATTGAGTCATTTAAGCCATATGCAAATATTTTATTAACTATTTTTCAAATAATCAATTATTTAACTACCTAATATTATTTATTTACAACTAAGCAATTCTAACTCAAGTGGTTAAGGTGGAAGATATTTTTCTTGGTTGCTTGAGTTCAATCACTACCAGAAAAAGTCAAATTAGCGACGTCTAAAAACGTCGCTAAATAACCAAAAAACGTTGCTATGTAAGTTTAGCGACGTAATTGGCGACGTTTTAAAGAAGTCAGAAAAAAGCAAGTCGCTAAAACAAAAAACGTCGCTAAACGTCGCTATGCCGACGTTTTTTAGCGACTTTAATGTGTCGCTAAATTTAGCGACGTTTAGCGATGCAGCGTCACTAATTAGCGACGTTTATTAAAGTCGCTAAACGTCGCTAATTAGCGACTTATATAGCGACGTTACACCGACATCTTTAATGACCTGACAATACTGCCATGTCAGCAGTTTGCGACGTACAGCGACGATTTTAGCGACTTCGTTAGCGACGTCTTTAGCGACGTGTAACAGCATCGCTAATTAGCGACGTAGTTAGCGACGTCAATGAACGTCGCTAAACGTCGCTAATTTTACAAAAAAAAATAAAAATATATATTACTTAATTACATTTCTGGGTTTGCCAACCCCCTTGGGTTCATTATCAGGTATATGATGGTAGTAGAAATAATTGAATAAGGGACACAGTAGCAGCACCAAGGGGGAAAATTCTAGTGCACTGGGTAAATACAGGCCAAGTATCAGTCATCAGTTGTAAACCAAAATATATTAGGAACTGTGTGAATATCAGTGAATTAAGACAGTACTATCTGTATTGTGTGTTGGTCTTAATGTGCTCAGAGATAGGGAGAGTGTGTGTATTATAATTCAGTGTGTTTGAGTTTGTACAGGGACTGTGTATTATATTGCAACTTGTATCATTGAACTGGAAAAAAATAGGGAAAAACAGGCACTGAACACTCAACACCGGTAAAATAACATATTTAATATGAATAATATAATAAAATTAAAGAAAAGAAAGCAACCAGCAAATCTCATCGTAAAGAATATGGCAAATTTATATCCATACAATCGCATCCTAAATAATAAAAAAATATAAATATACAGTAACTAGCTATACTACTGCGGATATGCAGGAGGCTGACCACCGGCGCGCTTGAAGGATAAGAACTGCTCATACTCGTCCCGTGGAATCGACACCGATGTCGATGGAGAAGGCAGTGACGTCGGTGGCGTCTGTGTCGATGTAGGCGCACCAGGAGGCCTTTTCCGCTCCAAGTCTGCGAGTCGATGGTTGTAAGAATCCATGGTAGATAATAGCCTCGTACTGCTATGAACCATTGAATCCTGCATCATCGTCATCCTCTCGCCCATCGTTAGCTGTGATGCATGCAGCTCCATGATGTTGCGGTCTGTCGAGGCTCTAATATCATTTGTCAAATCCCGGAGCTCCGTCATGCTGCGGTCGAGCATATCGAATCGTGCGATGAGCATCGGATCGTCCGCCTGCGGCTGGGATCGGGGCTGCTCCTCCATCATTCGCAGTAACTCGTCACGGAGAGACGCAATCTGACGGTCAACGGCCTTCTGGACGGCCTCTTGGACTCTGGCCGACGACTGAGAGGGCTGCGACTGCGAGGGCTGTGTGGAATGCGCAGCTGTTGGGGAGGCCCTAGATGACTGCGTCACAACCAGGGCGCCATAGGAGCCCGTACCGTAGTACGTACCCCTCTGGATACCACCAGCTGCAGTCACCTACAGGTCGTCCATCGACAGAGCTGGAGCGGGCTGCGACGAAGTACCATCCTCTCCAGGTGTATGTGCACTAGCAGTCGCCCGCTCATGCAGCCTAAGATACTCGGCCTATAAAGGTTTGGAAACTCGATAATTGCCTAAGTTATATTAAAATTAACACAAATTAAAGTAATACTTACATAGGTCTGCGAGGCCCTCTCATCAATGAGATTTTCGTCCTTGCGATGGGTGGCCAAGAAGACGGTCACCATGTTTGCAACCTCACCCCTCTGTACCTGTTAAAAATATATTATTTATTACAAACTTAAACATTTTTTCCAAGTACCATTTTATGGTACTTATATTAAAATAATATATTTAAAAAAAACATACCAAACGACGGAAATGTTCCGTCGACGGAAATGTTTCGTCTTCGGAATCGAGCCACCACACCACTTGGCAGCATTCCGCCTAGCCGCCTTGGCCTTCTCAGACCTTTCCTTATAGCTCGGATCGTCGAATCTAGCCCTCATCGCAGTCCACTGCTAAGGCGTGATCCAACCTTGGATCAGTTTTCCAGCACGATCACGAGCCTTCTGGTCATCCAGAGCATCTCGGATAAGCTTGGCGGCAACGGTAGGAAAGAGCCGCTCGATCAACTCGGCCCGGTACGGAGGATAAAAATACGTTTGCTACAATAAATAATTTAGTAAGTGAGCATCACGGATAAGTTATATAATATGCATAAATTAGAGGATTTATTTAATATACTTTTATCTGGAAGTGCGCAAACCAGAATGCCTTCCTCTCCTCCAGAGTCTCAGAGTAGTTGATCCAAGGGCCACCGTAGTTGTTCCTCAGAAATTGGCCCAGGCATCTCTGAACCGATGATGGACGATATTTATACAGAGATAATAATTTAGAATACTGAAAAAGTCAATATACGATGAATAAAGAAATACACGATATATATTATACTAAACCATCTAATTGACTTACTTTGTACCGTCGGCCCAAATCTCTGTCCTCGTCTTCTCTGGAGGTACGCATGGAGGATCTTGCTGATGCTGGGACAACGTAGGCACGACCTCCTCGACATGCTTATCTGTCCCCATGGTTCTGTCAGCAGGAGGAACGCTGGACGATGGTGTACTATCACGCCTGGAACTACTCGTCCCAACAGTCGGAGATGTGAGTGATCGATATACTGGAGTACTGGGCGACGATGATCCGGAACCAATAGTAGGCAGTACCGGATGTCACGCCCCAATCCCAAATACGTAGGACTAGAACACGTAAGCATGCCAGTCGCATGGATATGGCACTCCAATATATGGAAACCATAACCCATACGTACGCTGTAATATGAATATAAACTCACATGTGGTATATATAATATCACAAGTCACAGATATGCTAATCTCATCCACACAACAAGTCATAGAAAAGAAATACTAACTAGAATAAGGAGTCTAAAATATCCAGAAAATAATAGTCGGGTGGAGACAAATCCACTACCAATGACTATAACCAAAACCAAAATGAGAGAGGAGTATAAAGTCTCCAATATAAAATAATATGAAGACAGAAGTGCATCAGCGAAAAGAATCCATCGCTAGATAATCAACGATGCTCAGAAGGTAAGACCTTCTCGACAGAAAAGAACGCGTCAGGTCCAGGCCCGTACTCCTGCAAATACTCAAGAGCAGATACACCTGGCAGAGGACCAAGTCCTCAGAGGGACGTAACAAGATACAGAAAATACGAGCCAACTTGAACACAGTAAACATGCATATAATTTGAAAATAAATAAGTACGCTGTACCAGACAATCTATATGAATGCAAATAAGGACAACTTTTCAACGTATGGGCAAGGGTAGGCTACTCGATCTACCTCACAACTCACACACACGT
The DNA here is from genome assembly GCA_036927795.1 of Iris macrosiphon. Classification (NCBI taxonomy): domain Eukaryota; kingdom Viridiplantae; phylum Streptophyta; class Magnoliopsida; order Asparagales; family Iridaceae; genus Iris; species Iris macrosiphon. Next base: position 2,077,981 of record JAYESA010000013.1, read on the forward strand.
CAATGGACAGCAGAAATCGACATACCGCGGGGGTAGCGACCAGCGAGACTCCAGAAATCGATATACCGCGGGGGTAGCGACCAGCGCGACACACGCCCGTAGTGCGAGCTATATACTACGGTTTACCAGAGTGGTTAAAAGCCTATACGCCTAATAATTGTCCTCTATGATACTAAGTGTCAAGTGAGTGTCAACATATCTAATATATAGTAATGACTGAAGAAAAACTACACATGCAAGAACTATACAGAAATAAAATAAAAGAAATATAAATAGCATGCAAAATACTATAAATAATTTGGCAAGATATCTTGCCTGGTAAGAAAGCTGCAAGGTGTACTGTCCAGATGTCAACGCACAGGATCAAAAGCTATGGCCACAGAACAAATGTATCCGGATGCTGAAATAAACATCACCAACATTCCCAGAATAAGCAAAATAGCTAAAAAGCACATCCCTTTCGTCCAATTTGGACACAGGGGCAAAACGGTAATTTTGGGTAAAAGTCGGGTCCACATGTGGCCCACTTTGCACCGAAAAGCGTGCCAAGGGTAACAATCTCTAAATGGGACAAACTATAGGTCAAACAACTCTAAATGTTAATACGAACCCAACGGTATGTCTAAATGTGGATTCCGATGAGCCGTACACAATCTTGTCCAAAAAGTCAATTGTGGGGCCCGCCAATTGGCGATCTGGTCAACCATCTCAGAAATGCGTGAAAATTGGGTCACAGGACCAGCGCGTTACCACGAGTCCAGTGGCGCAAGTTTCGTCGCAATCTGACAAGCGTGCACAAAATACGCGCGAGTTCCACAAAAATTGTGACACGGTGTGTGTCCGCGGATACGGTCCGATTTCGGCGCGCACACGCGTCCGAATCAGTCACCACAAATTTTTACGTGTCCGGTTATGCTGCGTGCACCATTCGGTACACTTAGCACACGGCGGGACGGTCCCGTTTGGCGGGGCGCGCTCCATTTTCCAACTTTTGGAAAACTGGAAAAAGTGGGTGCGCGCAGTTTTGTGACGAATATAATTATGTCTACAGCAACTAATAGCATAGGGTTATTTTACAGAAAATAAACTAGGTCAGGTATTCTACAGGTATCAAAAAGAATCACCGAATTCGGATCTATGTGGTGGGAGATACGAACTCGACAATATGGGTGGTCATTCTGGAATTCTGCGATTCCAGAATTGGGTCTGTCCGTCCACTTTGGACGCTGTTTTACACCTAAGGACACACGTTTTCCGAGGTTGGCTATAAAACAAATATTGGAGAGGGTTAAGGGGTGATCATACCTATGAAGACGGAGTAGCGTTTGGTTGAGCGAGTCGACGGAAAATCACGCCGGAGCGAAGGTGCCTCGAGTGGGATTCTGCAGGGTGCGAGGTCGGAGTCGACGGGATGGTTAGATGGCTTGGTGGGGTTTCTCTGGCTGCGGTGACGGCTCTAGATGGGAAGAGGAGGTCTGAATATTTAGGGTTTAGAATTTTTGAAGAGATATTATATATATATATATATATATATATATATATATATAATAGGTCCGGGGGGGGGTGCGCACACTCTGCGTTTGCTGGCTTGCTTAAGCTTTGCTTGCTTATGAATACTAGCAAGTTGCTAAGCTTCTAACTTGCTGTGCATTTGCTAGCAATTGCTAGCAAAAGCTGGAATTCCTAGGTATAGTATTATATTAGTATTACTTATTAGTTCTTATTATATTATTATTTATTTTCTTTTCTTTTTCTTAAATATATACATACATATATATATTTGTATATATATATATATATATATATATATATATATATATATATATATATATATATATATATATATTCATAAGAAATTTATAGATTAGGATAATGCACACCATTAGGCTAGCAACTGCTCAAGGGGTCTCCTACATGAAATAAATTCCGAAAAATTTCTGATGGTCCCATAAGTCCTCTAAGTGCCCGAACACCTAAAATAAAAATTATTAAAAATCTATTTCTCCTATTTAGCACATAATTACCATAATTAAATTATTAAATATTAAAAAATAATAAATACGTTTTTTTTTAAATAGGGATTTTACATTCTACCCAACTTAAAAAAATTTCGTCCTCGAAATTGACACTAACCCATATTCATAATGATAACTATAACTATTACACTACATTGGTATCTAGTAGGACTCCTAAAACTCATGGTCTGTCATTCTATCACTTCCTCATCTATTGTCCATACACTATTCTATCATCCTCTAACTTGTCTACACTACCCAACTTACAAGAATTCTACTAGTGGTCACCTTCTTTGAAGCTATTGTCTAGATTGTAAGGCAATTATATTTATTAGGTCGAGAATCTTGGGATACCTGTCTAGAATCTCATAACTATGACTTTTTCCCATAACCGTCAAGTATCATAGTCTAATACTGCCTCGCCACCTGGCCAGTATGGCTGCAAGTAATTCGACTACTCTACCATAATCGTCTGGCGGCAACTGTCGCTACCTCGCCAGCGATTTGTCATAGTCATCAGTTCGTAACAAGTGCCTTCAACTCTTTCCTAGGCATAGTTTAGGTTTTAGGGAAACACTTAAGGTCTCGACTAACTATTAGGGGTAGGACCTATCTCAATTAATCTAACAATTACTACTATGCTAAATGGTGCTACTTAAGGGTTAAACTAATAAAGAGTACATATATTGCTATAGTGCATATATATATTAAGAACTCATCCTTAGTTATCAAGCATTACTAACACATTTATGTTTAACTAACAAAATAGGGGTGAGGTTGATATCAAACAATTCATAATGGCACGAAAGATATGACTATGATAGGAAGAGTTACGCACGAGATAAGGAATGAATATAAAAGGAGGAGATGAGTCACCCAAGAGGGCGAGATAAGGATAGGGGAAGAATACTACTACTGCTACTCCCGTCATCCATTAGCATCGCGTGTACGCCATCTGGATAGAATAGAAATATATCCTCATAACTGCTAGACTACCATATATATAATTCTATATCTATCTGTGCATCTAAGAGCTTGTGTCACAATGGGGTTATGAGTATGCAAAGACATTTATAACTAAAAGGTCGTACCTGTATCTACGGCTTCCTGTGTCTGTTCTCCCATACTTGTCATAATGAGTGCTTGGCCTTGTCCTTGGTTGTTCAACTGGGGTCTAGTCTCCTCCATTTGTACAGACTGTAGAAGCAGTGGTGGGTCCCTTTGGTCTTCTATACTTGAGGGTGTATGCGGTGTTCCTGATTCTACTGCCATAGACCTCTGGTTCTGCTGAGGGCATCTTCGGGTTTGATGGTGACTTGATCCACATATCATGCACAGCCCCAATCGACGATGACAGTCTCTATGAATATGACCTACCTTACCACAAAAGTGACAAGTACGGGGGTCCTTGGTTGGATATGGTGCAGCAATATCTGATTGCTGGCGTGTCAAAGGGTGTCTAATGGGTCCTCCTTGCTGTGTCCTTACTGGTCCTTGGTGACTTCTCTGTTGAATTCCGTTTCCCTTGCTGATGGCCTCCTGAATCCTGGCCTCTGTCAATAACTCGGCATAAGAGATCCGGGACTGTGAGCTAGTGTAGTGCTGGAGCTCCTGAGTCAGTCCGCGGTGAAACCTCTTAGCCTTCTCCAAGTCATTAGGTATTAGGACTGTGCCATACTTACTGAGACGGCTAAATTTTGCGTTATACTCATCAACCGTCTTGTCCCCTTGCTCTAGATGGAGAAACTGATCATACAATGCGTCCCTTACAGTATCCGGGAAGTACTTCCGCTCAAAGCACTCCAAGAATTGTTTCCAAGTCTGACGCGTACCCAACTGGCGCTCCATTGATTCCCACCAGTGATGCGCGTTGCCTTCTAACTGAGTCCTCACGCCTATCATCCATAGGTCAGAAGGTAATTATGATGCCTCTAACAACTTCTTGGTATTGGCAATCCAGTTTGTGGTCTCCTCTGGACTCTCATTGCCATTATATGGCTTAGGGCCCATCTGCACAAAGTCCTTGACTGAACCGACCCGAGCTTGTGGTACTGAAGCTAGTGCCTGGGTTGGTACAGGGGCTAGTGCAGCCATTCTCTCAAGTGCTGCCAGAAATTCTAGCCTTTGCTCTGCTGTTTGCTGCCTCTGCTCGGCTGCCTGCTGCCTTTGTTCCTGTATCATCATCTGGAAGAATTGGAACAGCTGTGTCTGGCCATCCTGCGGTGCTAGTGGAGCTGGAAATGTCCCATTAGGTATCGTGGAAGGAGTTGATGGAATTTGATTGTTAGTCAGTTCATCCGGTCCGGGAAGAAGAGGTGGTGTTGAGGTCACTCCTAGTGGTTGGTCGTCGTCCCCTGGAGACGTGTTGTTCCCGGTGGCGGCATGCCCGTTATTCAAATTCATCTCTCTGCAAGAGATGGACGAAGGATTAAGAAGAGTACATGAATCAAGCAGGATGCAAGAACTTAAGTAGGACATGTTGGAAGGAAGGTAAGTTATAGTCAAGTGTGGATGAGATCTAAAATTCTAATCCTAGGTGCAGGCCCGTTCGGTACAGTGACGTAACCGAAACGGCTAACTTGACCTGCATGGGCCACCACAAAAATATGTCACACCCCAGTCCCAAATACGTAGGACTAGAACACGTAAGCATGCCAGCCGCATGGATATGGCACTCCAATATATGGAAACCATAACCCATACGTACGCTGTAATATGAATATAAACTCACATGTGGTATATATAATGTCACAAGTCACAGATATGCTAATCTCATCCACACAACAAGTCATAGAAAAGAAATACTAACTAGAATAAGGAGTCTGAAATATCCAGAAAACAATAGTCGGGTGGAGACAAATCCACTACCAATGACTATAACCAAAACTAAAATGAGAGAGGAGTATAAAGTCTCCAATATAAAATAATATGAAGACAGAAGTGCATCAGCGAAAAGAATCCATCGCTAGATAATCAACGATGCTCAGAAGGTAAGACCTCCTCGATAGAAAAGAATGCATCAGGTCCAGGCCCGTACTCCTGCAAATACTCAAGAGCAGATACACCTGGCAGAGGACCAGGTCCTCAGAGGGACGTAACAAGATACAGAAAATACGAGCCAACTTGAACACAGTAAACATGCATATAATTAGAAAATAAATAAGTACGCTGTACCAGACAATATATATGAATGCAAATGAGGACAACTTTTCGACGTATGGGCAAGGGTAGGCTACTCGATCTACCTCACAACTCACACACACGTCAATGGACAGCAGAAATCGACATACCGCGGGGGTAGCGACCAGCGCGACACACGCCCGTAGTGCGAGCTATATACTACGGTTTACCAGAGTGGTTAAAAGCCCATACGCCTAGTAATTGTCCTCTATGATACTAAGTGTCAAGTGAGTGTCAACATATCTAATATATAGTAATGACTGAAGAAAAACTACACATGCAAGAACTATACAGAAATGAAATAAAAGAAATATAAATAGCATGCAAAATACTGTAAGCAATTTGGCAAGGTATCTTGCCTGGTAAGAAAGCTGCAAGGTGTACTGTCCAGATGTCAACGCACAGGATCAAAAGCTATGGCCACAGAACAAATGTATCCGGATGCTGAAATAAACATCACCAACGTTCCCAGAATAAGCAAAATAGCTAAAAAGTACATCCCTTTCGTCCAATTTGGACACAGGAGCAAAGCGGTAATTTCGGGTAAAAGTGGGGTCCACATGTGGCCCACTTTGCACCAAAAAGCGTGCCAAGGGTAACAGTCTCTAAATGGGACAAAACTATAGGTCAAACAACTCTAAATGTCAATACGAACCCAACGGTATATCTAAATGTGGATTCCGATGAGCCGTACACAATCTTGTCCAAAAAGTCAACTGTGGGGCCCGCCAATTGGCGATCTGGTCAACCATCTCAGAAATGCGTAAAAATTGGGTCACAGGACCAGCGCGTTACCACGAGTCCAGTGGCGTAAGTTTTGTCGCAATCTGACAAGCGTGCACAAAATACGCGCTAGTTCCACAAAAATTGTGATACGGTGTGTGTCCGCGGATACGGTCCGATTCCGACGCGCACACGCGTCCGAATCAGTCCCCACGAATTTTCACGTGTCCGGTTATGCTGCGTGCACCATTCGGTACACTTGGCACACGGCGGGGCGGTCCCGTTTGGCGGGACGCGCTCCGTTTTCCAACTTTTGGAAAACTGGAAAAAGTGGGTGCGCGCAGTTTTGTGACGAATATAATTATGTCTACAGCAACTAATAGCATAGGAATATTTTACAGAAAATAAACTAGGTCAGGTATTCTACAGGTATCAAAAAGAATCACCGAATTTGGATCTCTGTGGTGGGAGATACGAACTCGGCAATATGGGTGGTCATTCTGGAATTCTGCGATTCCAGAATTGGGTCTGTCCGTCCACTTTGGACGCTGTTTTACACCTAGGGGCACACGTTTTCCGAGGTTGGCTATAAAACAAATATTGGAGAGGGTTAAGGGGTGATCATACCTATGAAGACGGAGCAGTATTTGGTTGAGCGAGTCGACGGAAAATTACGCCGGAGCGAAGGTGCCTCGAGTGGGATTCTGCAGGGTGCGAGGTCGGAGTCGACGGGATGGTTGGATGGCTTGGTGGGGCTTCTCTGGCTGCGATGACGGCTCTAGATGGGAAGAGGAGGTCTGAATATTTAGGGTTTAGAATTTTTGAAGAGATATTATATATATATATATATATATATATATATATATATATATATATATATATATAATAGGTCCGGGGGGGGGGGGGGCGCACTCTGCGTTTGCTGGCTTGCTTAAGCTTTGCTTGCTTATGAATACTAGCAAGTTGCTAAGCTTCTAACTTGCTGTGCATTTGCTAGCAATTGCTAGCAAAAGTTGGAATTCCTAGGTATAGTATTATATTAGTATTACTTATTAGTTCTTATTATATTATTATTTCTTTTCTTTTCCTTTTTCTTAAATATATACATACATATATATTTGTATATATATATATATATACATATATATATATATATATATATATATATATATATATATATATAAGAAATTTATAGATTAGGATAATGCACACCATTAGGCTAGCAACTGCTCAAGGGGTCTCCTACATGAAATAAATTCCGAAAAAATTCTGATGGTCCCATAAGTCCTTTAAGTGCCCGAACACCTAAAATAAAAATTATTAAAAATCTATTTCTCCTATTTAGCACATAATTACCATAATTAAATTATTAAATAATAAAAAATAATAAATACGGTTTTTTTTAAAATAGGGGTTTTACACCGGAGGAGTACTCTGTCTACCTCAGGACCTGCCGAATCCTTCGCTTCGTCCTGTCATATCTGATAACAACATATGATGAATATAGAGAAACACAAATATATAGTACATTCTACAGTCGAAAGGTGATGCATATCTCAAAGCATTCTACAGTCAAAATATAATACATATATTCGTTAAAATAGTACATCTACTTCGTCAATTTTCCAACCTTGATCTACATTCTACAGTCAAAATATAGTTATATTCTATATGCAATATATGTTATTTTCAATCATCTTCAGAAAATTTATCTTGTTCGCCTTCCTCGTCCTCCTCTTCCTCTTCCTCCTCCTCGTCTTCACTTTCATCTACTTTGTCTTCCTCTTCGGATAATTCTACATCTTCTACATTATTACTCGTGTAATGAGTAACTTCTGTTGAGTTCATATCTACAATATTTGTTACAAGAGGTAGATCGTCCTCCTGATAAGTGTTTGTGGTATTAAACGAAAGAATGAAGATGTATTCAATATGGGGTTTACACAGAACCCGCCTTCTTTTGTTTACAAACAAACTTGTACAATTTGATCCTATACGAGGATATGGGAGTATAATTTATTTAATCTGGGTAGATATTTCTATAGGTGTCTGATCTGCAGTCGATCACTTTAGCCCTTGGACCACACGATGTTGAAGAAGTGCCGTAGAAGACAGGAAGCAGCTTCGAAGGTTGCAGGAGAGGGTGGATGCACGATGCCAAAGTCGTCGATCCCTACTCTTCGCCTGAGCTCCGGGTGCTCTCTCTCGGGTTCGATCTTCCGATTCTTGTTGACCTGGTTCGATCTTCAAGTTTTCAGTTTTTCGACCTCGGATCTGATATTGGCTTTCTTGACCAATTTTCCCGACCTTGTTCCTCATTGATAGAGGTCTCTATTTATAGAGTTTTAGTGACAGTGACCACTTCGTCGGTGTAACAACCGAGGAGTGGAAAGTACAGCACCCTTTTACAGAACGGTTAAAGTAACCAATGCCTGCGTATAGATGATCTTTTGAATGAGCGTGTGACGCGAGTCCAACTAAGGGACACAACGCGTACTATTGCTACGAAGATCACGGCGTAAAATCCACGTAGGTAGGTATCCATTGTGTAGAAGAGGTTGGCATAGAAGCCAAATGTCTGTCACCATGGCATAGAAGCCAAATAGTTATCAAACCGGCATAGAAGCCGAACATGCGTAGAAACCGAGTGGTCGTAGAGGCCGAATAGGCATAGAAGCCGAGTGGTCGTAGAGGCCGAAAAGGCGTAGAAGCCGAGTGGTCGTAGAGGCCGAACAGGCATAGAAGCCGAGGGGGCACAGGGGCCGAACAGGCGTAGAAGCCGAAGGGGCACAGGGGCCGAGCAGGCGTAGAAGCCGAAGGGGCACAGGGGCCGAACAGGCATAGAAGCCGAAGGGGCACAGGGGCCGAGCAGGTATAGAAGCCGAAGGGGCACAGGGGCCAAGCAGGCGTAGAAGCCGAAGGGGCACAATTGCTGGATGGGCGTAGAAGCCGCTGCGTACCGTGCCACAGTGCTGACGTGGACGTCTTAGCCAGAATTACGGCTTTTGAAGATATAATCAAATCTCTCGCATTAAATGCTGAGATTTGCCATCATCCCGTGCATTAAATGTGGAGGCGTGTTCTTTGACGGCCTGCAACCCTTTCTGCGCATCAGTCGCAGAGACGTGCCTCGAGAAACTGTCACCGTACTGTGCATTAGGCGAAGAGACGTGCCTCGAACCTCGTACGGAGTACAGCTTTTGGCGTAGCAGGCGATTTGTCTACTGCAGAACGTAAATAGCTCACGTTTTGCCTGTGTAAAACAAGGCAGCGTATCCCCTCGTGCTTTGAAAAAGCAGTTTACGCGAAGGGGATGGCGGTATTTGACAGCCTGGGTGGCAGTGCAGTGCCATCATTATAGCCGTCGCTTGGGTAGTCGAGCCGTATCCCTTTGCCAGAAGTCCAGACGTCAGGTTCTTTGCAGGCTCTGACAGGTTCATTGCAGGATCTGACAGGTTCACTTCGGAGAATACGAAGCGTCTCTTGTACACCTCCATGCTGCGTATGAAAAGGGGATGAGTTTAACGCCCTGGAGGCGAAGAAGCACCCTGTTTACGCTGAAGCGGCTTGGAGGTACTGCCTTACGCGGATGGTCCTTTGAGATTTTTTATGTTTCATGCTCTGTTCTAGCAGAAAAGGGCTTTATTGCACGCTTGATGGCTCTGAAGGCCTCTGCTTACGCTGCTCTGCACTGATACGCCGCGTATAGTCATCCGGCGTATTTTTCATGCTTCTACAATAAGCTATTTCGTCAATGTCAAAGGTATTTCTAGCTTTAGTCTTGCATACTGCCCCCGTCTAGGATAAGTTATGAAGTACACGAGCTGAGCCTGACTTGATAGGACAAATGGTTCATAGCCTTGATATCTACGCTTGTAGTTTATATCCACAAGGCCATGCTTGTCAATTTTCTAACCTTGATCTTGAATCGGATCGAACCATTCACACATGAATAGCACGATATTAGCAGATTTTGTGCCATAATTATATGTCAACTCCATAATCTCTCGTAAGATGCCAAAAAAATCATTGCCCGGATTGACGTCTTTGTAGTTCGAAGATTTGATACACAAACAACTATTTTTCGTGGAATCAAGATCCAGAAAGTTGTCTCTGATAGGAGCATTTGTTGACTTGAACCTGAACCCATTTGCACAGAAACTTGGCCATATTTTTACGGCAGTAATTGGTCCCTTGGCTAGAGTTCTAATAGATTCAGTCTCAGGTGTTATTAGACGATCGACCTAAATACCAAAGTAGCGATAGTAAGTTATTTGTTTTGCAAGTGCAAAAATAAAAAGTAGTTACCAAGCATCTTACATATGCGCTCAACCAAGAAGGAAAATGGCATCTCATATCTTTTTATACTTCTTCGTCTGTTATGTAGGGTCTAACCGACCTCAACTCATCATTATATGTGCTGAAAAACAATGAAGCAACTGCTGATTAGTAGCATAATAGTATCTTATACTATTACATTGAGATGATGTAAACGTGGACGTATTAATTACTTACCCCTCTAGCTTCTCTACTTCATCCTCATCGCAATTGAGTAATATATACAATTGAGCAGCCCTTAGCTCATCGTCATTCAAATATCTCTTCTTAATTTTTCCCGAAGGCTTTCCGGACGCATTGAATACTTTGAGTATTGCATTATTAGATTCCTGATATGCGTCGTCGTTTCTCAGAGCTTTCGTCCTATTAGTAGCAACATGCGGTTTGAAATACGTCGAGCAAAAGTTTGTAATCTCTTCGAGAACATAAGCTTCACAAATGGAGCCCTCAACCCGTGCCTTGTTTTTCATCTTTCTCTTTAGGTGATTCAGATGCCGCTCGAAGGGGTACATCCACCGATAACCGACAGGACCACCAACATGTGCCTCATAGAAAAGATAAATTGGCAAATGCTCCATAGAGTCGAACAATCCAGGAGAAAACACCTTCTCGAGCTTACATAGTGTTACCGCAATGTCCTTCTCTTGCTTTTCTAGACGATCGACGAGCAACTTAGTACAACAAAGTTCTCTGAAGAATATGCTCAGCTCTGTCAATGGGTCCCAAACGACCTGTGGTAAGAATTCCCGAAATACAATCGAAATTAACCTCTCCATGAATACGTGACAATCGTGGCTCTTCATACCCACCAGTTTGTTCTCCTTGAGGTCGACGCATCTTCTCAAGTTCGACACGTACCCGTCTGGAAACTTTAGACCCTGAATCTGTAATACCCCGTTCCGCTCAAGCGGACTGCCGATTCAAACGGCAAAGTGCAAACGTCCCGACCTACCTCCCTCAGCGAGGCAACTCGTTTGAGGCAAGGATATCCAGACTTGGTCCCTACAGGAGTTCGGCTTAGGCTTTCAGAGGCTCGCTCGCAGTATCACTCGACCGAGGCGGATCATCACTAAGGTGGGTGGCTACGGTGAACTTGTCTTTGCTTAGCCAGCACACATAAAATACGGAAGGATACATGCTAGTCGCTAGGTGAATCACCCCATGCATGCTAATAAGAATCCAACGCACCTAGCTAAGGGAATAATCCCAACTTGTACTGCTTGTCGCTAGAACATGGAAATAAAATATTGCTTATATGTTCAGACCCTCGCATGTTACCTTTGCCTCGTGCAACTGGACCCGCTATGCCTCGAGTAGAATGACACAAAAGTATATTCAGTAGTGCACTGTTCACTCCCTAACACTGCACTCCCTAGATAACTTCGCTCGGAAAGGCCCCGTACGGTTTCGCTCGGCTTACCTTCGGGCCCGAGCGAACTTGAATGCTTAAGTTATACAAGTGCATGCTTGCCTGCTTTTATGTATTGCCTAGTTTCCATGCTTCCGCTATATTGTCGACTCAGTGAACCTGTTACCGATCGCCTATGCATTCATGATTCTGCTGCACTCGGACAATCTGTGCGACTCTGTGGCTTAGAACTCTTATCGCCAGCCAACGAACCACGGTCTTGCACGGGCGCAAGCCCAGGCCCGTGCGGCATCACGTCCCCCGAAAGCTCGACTCGGGCCATTCGATTAGCTCCCCTTCCTCCTTCGCGCCCGCGGGACGGGCGCGGTCATTCGCGTTCGGCGCGCCGAGGCACGGTGATTCGTGCCCGGTTCGTTATGGGGTAAAACCGTCAGAGGAGAGCCCCAATCTGACATTACACGCTTCCTCGGCAAAATATGGATACTCTCGATCAAAGTGCTTTCATGCTTCTCCATCGGATGGATGATCCAATACTCCTTCGATCTGTTTTCGCATGTGCCAACTCATGTTTTCTGCAGTCTCCTTAACCATAAACAACCGCTGCAACCGCGGCGTCAAAGGCAAGTAGTGCATCGAATCGGTAGGCTTCCTTGCACCGACAGACTTTCCTCTAACAGTGGCCTTGTAGCGATCAGCACCACAGAATCTGCACGCATCTTCATCCTTGTCGTCTTTGTAGTACAACATGCACCCGTCACGACATGCATCGATTTTCTCGTATCCCATCCAAAGCGATCTCACCATCCTCTTAGATCGATAGAAGTCTTTAGGCAACTTTGCACCCTCGGGCAAGATCTCTATAATCAAATCGAGCAGTCGATTATAGCATTCTTGCGACATGTTAAAATTGGACTTGATGCTCAATAATCTTGTAACCACCTCCAACGATGAATGATCCTCACAACCAGGATATAGTGGAGTCCTTGCATTCTCCAGTAACTCCATAAACTTTGCAGCATCGACATTCGGTACCTCCTCAGCTGCATCATAATTGTCCGGATTGAAACTAGGTCCCGCCGTATCATAATTGTCCGGATTGAAACTAGGCCCCGCCGCATAATAAACCATGTTCACCAACCCGTCGTCGTAAGCATCGTGGTCGTAGACATCCATATACGGCTCCACATAGGGCTCCGACTCCGATGCTAGAGATACAAGTTCTTCGTGCGCGGTCCACTGATAGTAATTCAGCGTGAAGCCCTTCGAGTACAAATGATATGTAACTTCCACTTCTGGATGACATTTTCTGTTGCGACATCTCACACACGGACACTTAATTTTGGTATCGTCCATGTACTGAGGGAACACCTTGGCGAACTGCAGGAACTATTGTACACTCTCAATGAATTCATCCCGCACACCGCACATGTCATCAGGATGACGGTTGTACATCCACGGACGATGACGCAGATAATAATTCATATCCATTTCTAGATACTTCTACAAAAATGACAGTATGTATCATATAAATCATTACATACATTGGTTTATCACCTAACTTCATAACTTAACCGTACTATAAAAATCATAACTGATATAATACATACTTTCATTTATCAAAGTCTAAAATAAGCAATATTCAAAACAACTGACTATTTATCAAAGTCTAAAATAAGCAATACTTTCATTTCATAACTGATATAATATATACTTTCATTTATCAAAGTCCAAGAGCCCTAGATATGGAATATAAATATTAATGAGTGTTTTGAAATGATAAACAGGGTTAACTAGTTAATGGTGATGTTTCTAAGCCACTTCTAGATCCATACTAGTTTATACTAGTAAATACTAGGTTAATACCTTGCTACAATATGTCTTCTAGGTCGTACTAAGGAATTCTAGTTTATACTAGTTAATGCCTAGCTAATACTAGTTATTACTAAGTATACTAGTTAATATTTGCTATACTAAATACTACTAGTATAACTTAACTAATATCCTACCTTACCCCAACTCACATCTTAGCTCATAAATGTATGTCACAATAATACCTGATACCACAGTATCAGTTCACTTCACAGCACTGTTGTGCTCTAATTGAACTGCACTACACCGATCACTCTTGCCAATTAAATCCCTGATACCACAGTATCAGTTAAGGGCTGTATTGGCATGCAACAAGTGACCTGTGAACACCTACCCGATACTTGGCTATACCTTAACCCAAACATATTGTCACGCCCCAGTCCCAAAATGCCGAGGGACTGAGCACGTGAGCAATGGCCAGCAGCACGCACCGATGAACAACCCAATTTAATGGATCCATCAGGGCATGCTTAAGCTGTAGTCTATCAGTAATATGTTACAAGTCTCAGGTATTTCTAATCTCATTCACAGAATAAACACAGATTAATGCCAGAAATATTGCAATAGAAATAAATATGCAATATCAATTAAGGTTATCTCGGGAAACAATCCGAGAATTATTCTGTTACATTTAAGGAAACATAGACTGGAAATAAAATACTGAAAAGGAAATACTGTGTAGCTGAAGCCGGTGCTCAGGTGAAGTCTTCGGCCACTATCTCGTCCTCAGTTCCGGGTTCTGCTCCAAGGAGTGCTCATGTACCGTACACCTCGGGGTAGTTCTCTGCGGCTATACCTGGGGACATAGTCCATTCCAGGTCCTCAGGGGACATAACAAGGTACAGAAAATACAAGCCAAAACATATGCAGTGCAGCAATAAAATAACCAGCTAGTGATATGCAAGTGAGAGTTTTAGTCATACTCAGGCTGAGGCTACTACAGGATCAGTGTCGAAGAAACCATAGCAGTATTTTCTCGAGGAGCCAGTAAGGAACCAAAGCTCTGTATCAGAGTCTAAGGCACCGCCAGATATAAGTATTTATATTATATTATATTTCAGCCTTGATATGACCATACTCTCCCCACCCCATGTAATCTCACGTCACAGTTCCAGAATATCACAGGTACAAGTCACGCAAGATTGAACTAATGCAATGAGTCAGGTTAAAATCTAAGCATGTAAACTGTAATGACATGAAAATGTAACCTATACGAAATCACCAGGTATTTCTCAGGCAATTCCGTCACATGAATAGTGTCAGGTGTCCTGGGTTAAGCAGTTAAACAAGTTTACTTAGGCATCTAGAAATCAAGTAAATACTATAACCAGAAATATCTGAGAATTGGCAAGCTTTACTTGCCCACTGATTGTATAAACAAGTTCAGGAAATAACTAGCAAGCAGCAGGGTTTGGCAAGGTACACTTGCCTGTGGTTCCGGTTCGGTTTGCAGTTCTGACTTCGGCGGAAATTGCATGCGGTACTCCGGTTGCTGAAACAAACATCACCATCAGATCCAGAAAATATCAATCAGCTAGAAACACCTGTCCTTGGGTCCAATTTGGAGAAAAGGGCAAAAACGGCAGTTTCGGGCCAAAACGGGGTCCACCGGTGGGCCCGCTTTGCACCGAAAAATGCGTCCGGGTCAACGGTCTCCAAATTCACCAAACTCAGTGTCAACAGGTCAAAAATGCTGATACGAACCCAACGGAACTTTCAGAATTGGATTCCGATGAGCCGAACACAAAATCGCCAGTCGAGCGGGGCCTGTGGGGCCCACGACACGCGATTTCGTCAGCGTTCTCAGAATCGAACCAAACTTGACCCACAGGACCAGCGTATCGCTACGAGTCCGATGGTGCAAGTTTCGTCTCGATCCGACGTGTGTACACAAAGTTAAGGCGCGTTCCAGAAAGTACGGATACGGGGCGATGTCCGCGGATACGCGTTGATTCCGGTGTGCACGCACACCCGAATCAGCTTTTGCAAAATCCCACACGTCCGTATCGATGAGGCGTACGTATTTGTGAAGACCGCACGCGACCAAGTCGTCCCGTTTGGCGGGGCGTACTCAGTTCCGGGGTGAAACAGGGTCTGGTTTTTCCTGTTTTTGGATCGCGGTGTGCGATCACCACAGGACGCGATGCCCCGAACAGTTTGTCCGGACACCGAGAGGGTCATACAGGCTTCGCAACGCAATTTGCGGAATCGAAAACGGAGCTAAGAGCAAAAAGTTACACGCACCTGAAGGGGACCCGAAAACCCGAACTTGATTGTGTCCGACACGTGTCCGACTCGTGTCGGACACAGGGGGAGAAATTATGGTTTGGGTTAGGGTTTTGCTCGGGGATCCGGCGAGGGGCGGCGGAGACGGCGGCGGGGGGGCTGGCTGCGGCGGTTGGGGGCCGAGGACGGCGCGGCGAGGCGGCGCCGGGCTCGCGGCGGAGCTGGAGGCGGCGCGGGGGCTGCTCGCTGCTGCTGTTCCTCGCTGCGGTGGCCGTTGCCGGAGACGAAGGGGGTGGGGATGAGGAGAGCTGACGGTGGACGTCGGTGGTCGTCGGCGGCGGGTCTGAGGCGGCGGGGTACGACGGAGCTAGTCGAGGGGGGAGATGGCTGGCCGGAGAGGGGGAGGAGCGGGGTTTAAATAGGCTGGGCGAGGGGGCTGGGGGCCGAGCTGGGCGGAGAGGTGGCGGTGGACGTGGGGGTGAGGGCCGGCCGGAGCGGGCGGAGGGCGCGGTGGAGGCGGCGCAGAAGTCGGGCAGCAGCGCGGGTCGTGGGGGAGAGGGTGGAGGCCGGGTCGGGTTTGCGGGTCGGGCGGGGGCGGATCCGACCCGACCCGCTAGGGCTGGGCTCGGGTTGGGCTGGGCCGGGCCGGCCCAACGGGCCGCGGGCTGGGAAATAATAATAAAAAACTAATAATAATAATAATAATAATAATAATAATAATAATAATAAAATCAGTAATAATTAATAAATAAATAATTAAATAAATAAATACTGTTTAGGCATTTAAAAATAGGTCCGGGGCCCGATAAATTCCAGAAAAATTGCCCTAAGTCCAGTTTTTTATTTTACACCCAAAAATATTATTTTCATAATATTTTAATATCATTTATTATCAATTTAAAAATCATTTAAAAATTAAAACCCTGTTTTTAAATTACAGAAAAATTCCAGAAAATTTCAGAAAATTGTGAAAAATCCAGTTTTTAAAATTTTGAAAATTCAGGGGGTTTACACATATGCCTGCAGACCCTAACTAAGTCTGCAACCTCTGATACTTTGCGCTACTGCTGCAGTGGCTAAATCTTTCCTTCACTTAGTTGTTTCCAACTGCCCTTAGCTACTGCCATGGCTCACAGCAGTGCTTGCTGCTGCCTTGCCATTGCTCAAGCATGCATGTGTTTGATGCTGCTCAAGTGTGCACCAACACTCTCCCATTGCAGAAGATGATAGGAACCAATCCCCTCCTCACAGTGCCAACCCGACACCACTGCAACACATTGCCAGCTTGCCTAATGCACTAGGCCAAACTGAATTGAGTTCAGTTCCTGAAGCCTCATAGTTCAGTAGTAACACCCACACACAACTCGACTCTTCTACCCTCTCCCACATCAAGCACAGCTAGAAGACACTATGAACACCAACACAGATAACAGTAGCTATATACCTATATATATATATCGAGATACACCTATATATGCATATACTCTCTCATATGCAAATAGATAATACACCAATTTACATATACATAGCATAAGATACTCTAAGGCATAAATAGACACACACACACACAACCACTAGTCCAATTCACAAACATTTGGTGTGCAACACCAAGATACTCTAGGATACATCCTCCATACACCACACCACCATGATACCAACCGTCAATTCACATGGACACATCCAATAGATCAAATATTGTATGAATAAACTAATAGTTGACAATATTGAATAAAATAGATGTATAGGAATCAATCCTGATCAAAAAACCTAACCCTAACCCTAACCCCAGGTCAAAAAACCTAACCCTAACCCTAGGTCCTGATTAGTGTTTGTGTCAGTGTGTGTGTGTGTGTGTGTGTGTGTGTATGTCGTGTCTGTGTCAGTGTCTGTATGTGTGTGTGTGTGTGTGTGTGTGTGTGTGTGTGTGTGTGTGTGTGAGTGTGTGTGTGTGTGTGTGTGTGTCTGCGTCTGTGTGTGTGTGTCGTGTGTGTCTGTCAGTGTCTGTATGTGTGTGTCGTGTCTGTCAAGTGTGTGTTGTGTCAGTGTCACATGTGAGAGAGAGAGAGAGAGAGAGTTAGGGTTTACCTAGAGCTCGAGGAGGAGGATGGGGATGCCGGAGTAGCCGCAGCCGTGGAGAGCCGGTCGCCGGAGAGGGGGGTGGGGGAAATCGAAAGGTTTTTAAAACTTTCAAAAATTTTGACAGATGGGAGAAAAGAAAACTGAGCCCTAATTAACCAAAATTTAGCGACGTTTAGCGACGTCAAATAAAAACGTCGCTAAATTAAAATTTAGCGACGTCAAAGACGTCGCTAAACACGTTGCTAAATATTTTTAATATATACGTCGCTAAATACGACGCTAAACGTCGCTAAATTAGACATATTAGCGACGTTTAGCGACCTTAATTGAACTTATAGCGACTAATCTTTTAAAATCTTAATAAAAGTCGCTAAACGTCGCTAAATGTCGCCATTTAGCGACGTTTTTTATTGAGTCGCTAATTTAGCGACGTTTTTACATGGAGTCGCTAAAATGCGTCGCTAATCCCGCTTTTTCTAGTAGTGAATTCTTAGAAACGATAATATTTATAATAAATTTTTTTAATATTTTTTTAATATTTTTATGTGCATGCAATGCACGTGCACGTTACTAGTCTCCTATAATGAGGCTTAGAAACGGCTCCAAATTGAGTTGTCTAAGCCGTTTGTAAATTCTTCAGCAATTATTAAAAAAATTATGGTAAAAACAATCTCTTTCTTTATCACAAATATATATTTAAAAACTAAATTTAAAACTATTTACAAACTAAAATAAAAAAATCAATTTAAAGGAGAAAACATCAAAAAAATAAATTATTAAAAAAATCTTAATTTAAATATTTGAAGTATTTTTAACAATATTATAAAAATATTTATTTTATGTTTACTAGTACTATACAAGGCACAATACAGTATGCATATATAAATATATATATATATATATATATATATATATATATATATATATATATATATATATATATACTCTTATAATGCGGTTTGAAAACTCCTGAAAAATGAACCGTCCAAATCGACGCATGTACCTCCTCACATACTTAAAAATAAAATTTTAAATCATTCCAACTACCATAACATATAATAAATTCTAAAATATATTCAATATTTAGATATTCAAATTACATTTAATCTAAAATAAAATTTTAAATCATTCCAACTACCATAACATATAATAAATTCAAAAATATATTCAATATTTAAATATTCAAATTATATCTAAACTAAGTATATGATACTATCTAATTAAATACATACCCAAAATTCTAAAAATATACATATAACATTAAAATTGTATTTAAACTAAATACATGGTACTATCTAACTAAATGTATATCCAAAATTTTAAAAATATACCAATAATAAATCATAATTAAAAAAGATTATATTCAATATTTAAATATTTATATTATATTCAAAACTAAATACATGATATTATCTAATTAAATGCATATCCAAATTTCTAAATATATATTTATAACATTCAAGTTATATTTAAACTAAATACATAGTATTATCTAATTAAATACATATCCAAAAATTTAAAAATATATGAATAATAAATCATATTTACAATATATTAAAAAAATATTTAGAATATTTTAATATCAAAGTTTTTTTTTATCCAAAATGTTCCAGTTTTGTGCTATTATTTGTGGTGCGGAAAAACCACCCTGATTTGTTATTCTTTATGGCTTAAATGCTTTATATTCACCGTTACATTTATGGATTTGCCACAAGGCTAACTAATCATATGGGTTGCTAATTCTTGCATTGACATCAATGAGGTCTTTCTGGTTGATATGCCAGTATTCTGCAGTATTTTTTGTGACCACACTTCTCAGTAGCCATTCATGATATTATGGCTATATCTTCAGGTCCGTAATATTTCCAATTTTCAAATTATGTGCTTAGTTATATAATGTAGGTGTATCTAGGAATATTTGAGTGCGGAAACATTAATTAATATAGACGAAGCCTTTTGAATTGATACAAAGTCTATCAACTCCTTAAAAAAAATCATTACAGCTGACATAAGTGTTCCTATATATTAGGTTATTGGTTACCAAGTATTAAACATTGGAAAGAATATTTGTCATATAATTTAAATAACTATCATTTATTGTTTTGAATATATCATTGTGTATATTTAGTATATGTAAATTAATTGACAGTGATTCAAAGCATAAAATTGGTAGTTATTCGAATTATATGACAATTAAATCCGTTTATAGTATATGACAATTAAATTTATTTATAAAAATTAATATATTACATATATTCGTTTAATATGACAATTAAACGAATCCTTATGACAGAATTTAATCATTTATGACAAGATTGATTTTTAATCTTTATGAAAAGGTTGTCCATCCATATAATCCTCATATGGCATGATGTCATTCTTTAAGAAAAGTTTGCTAATCAATTTCTTCCGAAACAATTCCGGACAATATATTATTTATTTTTCCATGTCATGTATATATGTACTACTCGATTAAATTTTCTTACGTGTTGTCATGTTTAAATATTCCTAGCCTACCAATTTTACAATTATTACTTAATTAACTATATAAGTTTACTATATATTTGGCCTAAGAGAAACAGAAACACCAAGCATAGAAACACCAAGCATAGAGAGAATGTTGAAGCAGCGAGGAGGAGAAGGAGAAGGAGAAGGAGAAAAGAAGAGAATCTTCTTACCAGAAGAGATCCTTCTAGAGGTTTTCGCACAGCTGCCTACCAAGTCCGTAATGCGAATCCGTGCGGTATCTAACAACCTATGCAAAATCACCAAAGAGAAATACTTCGTAGATCTGCATTACGAGAAGCTGTACTCAACTCTCCGGTCGAAGCAATCGCCTCTGTTCTTCACGAGCCGAGGTATCGACGATGAGACCTCCATGATCGGATTCTGCCTCCAGGAAGGCGGAGAGCGCAGTAGGAAGAACACTACCGTCTCCAGCTACACCCTTCCCTTCCGAGCCGTGAACCACAATGGATGGCCCGACGGACGCGACTTCACCTTCGCCTGCTCGTGCAATGGTTTAGTCTGCATCCGTCCGGAAGACGGTAGGAAGCCGGTCATCGTGTGTAATCCGCTTACTCTTGAATCCATCACATTGCCTTCTTACAGTTTCCGGTACGTCGGACTCGGACTCGGATACGGACCCTCCACAAAGGAGTACAAGATTGCATGTCTAGCATATGAAGACCCGGACTGCTACTATTTCAACTCCCAGGGAATGTTGATGGTCTACACTCTCGGAAGCGGAAGGGATACGGATACGGATACGGATACGGATACCCCGTGGAGAAAGGTGGGGAGAGTGCCACTATTCGTTTCAATGAAACCGCCCGTCTATGCAGACGGACACATTTGTTGGTTACTTTTGGATCGTAACAGAGACACTAGCTATTTGTTGTTTTACAATGTCGACACCGACCAGGTTCAATTATTTACTTGGAACCTTCCGGCCGGTGTTGCATCGAGTAGGACAAAATTTGACAGGATGCTGTTCGTCGAATTGGAAGGACGTGTCAGTCTGGCCTTCCATGATGATGCCAGCGTCGAGATCTGGATGCTGACAGATCGACGGGACTTTTGGATACGAAGGCACAAAATCCAGACGTCGCCGCCACCACCTAACATGATCAGGAACTATAACTTGCCTCCTTGGATGATTGCCATCTGGGAAAGGGAGGAGGGCCTCCAGATTTGGATTCAAGACCGTATAATACTACTGTACGACCAGAAGAACGTGAACGACGACGACCACGACGTTAAGTTCGAGGAGTACGAGGCACCGGACCTCGGGGACCACGAACCGATCTGGCGTTCGTGTCAGAACTACCGGCCCAGCCTGGTCTCCCTCCAGCAATATTATAAGTGCAATACTGGTGAAAAAAGCAGCTACGATAGGACTAAATGGGCCGAACCACCACCCAAGATCCCATTGCCGCCGGCAGCAAAACCTTTGATCAGGCGGCACCGGACTTCGATGGGCGGAATGACTGACGTTAAGTTCCAGGCACGGCGATTCTAATGACTTTGAAGGATTACAAAATTAATCGAGGAGGTCGACATTAATAATCTGTAGCTAGGAACACGTTGTTTATATTCCAAGTATTATTACGTACGTACTACCATTGTCTTATTTACAGTATTTATATTCCAACTTTTATCAGGGTAGTAGGTCCTCTGCTGAGATTGATAGCTGTGTAATAGAAGATTAGATCATTTCTGCTATTGATGACATGTTGGGTTGACTTTTTTATAGGATTTATCGCCACTATTTACTAGAATTGAACCAATTGTCAAGGATGGGAACCCACCTTTCCATTTGTTTGTGGGCAAGTCTGCCTAGTACTAGTTGTTGAGATCTTCAAGAGAGTTTTGCTTCTCTTTGAGAAGAATTCAACAACAATGAAGCATGACATTTTTAATATAATTTTTTTTTTAGCATAAAGTCAACATCATTCTCCAGGATGCAGTAGAGGTCCTCGCCGTCGCCCATGGAGCAGAGATCTCTAGGTCTCATTTTGATCCCAGCGTCAGCCCGCTCTTCCTGCTATGTCGACTGCGCTATAGATGAACAGCTCTCTCTCTCTCTCTTATCACTTAATGAGTTAATCATCAACTTTTCTTGTGTGTTTTAGTAGTTGAAATCTGTTGTGATCTCTATATTTTTAATGTTTGATCCAGGAAATAAAAATAAAAAAAAACTTTGGTTCAGTAATTTGAGGTGCCTAATAGGTGATTAAGTATCACCCAAATATTGATCTCTTTGCAAGAAGTTTTTCTAATTGATAGAAGTTTCATCTTTTATTTGGTAGAGATAAAATCTATTAATAGATATTGGAATGTACCTCTTAATTATTAAGGGCCAGTTTGGTATCATTTTTGTCTTTTATTTATTGTTTAAAAAACATTTTTTTTTTTACAAGAAGATGTTTGGTAAGTGTATTTATGGTTTTTGTTTTTGGAAACTAAGGTCTCGTTTGGTTCGCATAAAGGAAGGAAATCAATTTCCTTTCCTTTGAAAAATTATAATTATCATCGATATTCCTTTCCTTTGTTTGGAAATGTCAAGAAAATTGGAAGAGAAGGTGAATATTTAAAGGTGGAAAAGTGAATTCTTGGTGGGGTGTAGGAAACCACTCTCCCCTAATTTTCTTTCCAATAGAAATTATTTTCTTTTTCTCCTCAATTCCTTTGACACCCAAACATAGAAAAGTAATAACTTTTCTTTTTCAACCGACGCATGTACCGCCTCACATACTTAAAAATAAAAATTTAAATCATTACAACTACCATAACATATAATAAATCCAAAAATATATTTAATATTTAAATATTTAAATTATATTTAAACTAAGAACATGATACTATGTAATTAAATACATATCAAAAATTCAAATTTTTTTTATAACTTTCAAATTATATTTAAACTAAATGCATGGTATTATCTAACTAAATACATATCCAAAATTTTAAAAATATACCACTAATAAATCATAATTAAAATATATTATATTTAATATTTAAATATTCAAATTATATTTAAACTAAGTTCATGATACTATCTAATTAAATACATATCCAAAATTCTAAAAATATATTTATAACATTCAAATTATATTTTAACTAAATACATGGTATTATCTAATTAAATACATATCCAAAATTTTAAAAACATACCAATAATAAATCATAATTACAATATATTCAAAACAATATTTAGAATATTTTAATATCAAAGATTTTTTTTTTGTACATGCAACGCACGTGAAGGTAACTAGTATATATATATTATGACCTTCATGTACATATATTATCTATCATAGAGCCTTCCATAATATATCAACAAGCAGCAGCAATGGAGGAGATCATCTTGGAGTACAAAGGCCTCTTTCACCACAACACGTTTGTGAATCTCAGAGCCTTCTCGCTCCTCAAGGGAGAATCCTCCACTACTCAATTCCGTCCGAAAGATGTCGACGGAGACCGAGCCTACGTGACGTTCATCTGGGTGCGACCTCAATAGGGAATCGAGAAGATGACTTTTGCTCTCCCCATGGCGTTCTTGCATCAGGCTATCACGTTGGGCAAGATAACAAGACATATGCTGAACCATACGAGTTTATTTTCCGACGAGGGTGCCGGTACGTTCGAGTTCCTGAACATTAATCTACAGAGGTTCTTCCAGCAAGCATCAGTCAAGCTACGGCAGCTGCAGCAACTTAGAACCACCGAATTGTCGTTACGTATGGAGATAAATGTCTACGTCAGAGCCAAAGTCAGAGTCAGAGTCAGAACCAGAGCCAGAGTGCAAAGGGGCCAGAATATTACTTATTATTGATCTTTTTTATTTTCAGCTTTTTTCTGAAAATATTCATATAGTCATCAAACGTGAGAATATTTTCAAAAAAACTAAAAAAAATAAATTACTTGAAATTTGATTTCTCAAAATATGTAGTATTTTGAATACCAGCCCTCTAAATTCCTATGATTAGCAATATGGTGAAGATTGTTTCACCTTTAAATTCCAAATTATCTTAGGGTCAGGCTTGCAACTATTTCACAGGCTTTCCGAACATTGTTCAAACAACTTTTTGGTTTGGTAGTAGATTGATGGGCATTTTATTTCTAGATTGTTTATGGATTTACATTATTGTTCTTTAGATATACATATCATTTTTTTTTACAGATATATAATGCCAATTCCAATGCGAGTTTAGTTCTTTAAATTTTAGATTTTGATGGTTATCTCGGTAAAATTCAAGTTGAACAAGCAAAGATTGGCTCGACTCGGTTGCAGCTTAGTTCTTCTATTCACAGAGATGCATCTATTTTTATTAAAATGTAATGTTTTTATCTCTACTAGAAATTTATTAAGTACAGAGTGCAAATGCACCCTTGTAATTCTTTTTTTCATCTCAAATTTTTTTTTTTGAAATATTGTTATAGTTTACTAGGGTTTCCACTAGCACTCTTATAATGAGGCATGAAAACGGTTCAAAATTGAGCCGTCTAAGTCATTTGTAAATGCTCCACCATTTATTAAATATTAATATTACGTAAAAAAATGTTTAAAAATAATAAATTTGTTATATATAATGTCATGGAGATTTGAACCCAAGCAACCAAATAGAATGTCTCACACCTTAATCACATGAGTTAGAAGAGATGTTTGACTATGGTTAAATATTATTATGTAGTTAAACAGTTATTTAATTTTTTTAATTACGTGAGACTATACGTACGGCTTAAACGTCTAACTGTTTCAAAACTTTTTATAAATAGTAGACATATATCCATAACAAATTATAATTAAAATATAGTCAAATCTATAACAAATCATAATTAAAATGTAAACATATATATAACAAATTTTAATTCAAATATATTTAAATATTTAAATTATTTTAAAATTATAGTAAATCACGTGCATTTACTAGTATATGTATATTCCATCCTTCTTCTGTAGTGAATAATTGATACTTTATGACAATGAAGCAGCTGCTACAGCCCAAACTGTTGGTCCAAATGGATAACCGTCAACTCGATTTCGATAATCGACTAATTATGATCTGGTATGACTCAATACGGCACATAAAATGACAATCGTTGCATCTTTGTTACTTCGCTGAGACAATGCTGCAACAAATCTACAAGTTGTGTTATTAAGTCTGTATTTTATATTTATTGAATTTAGGGCAAAATGTAGGGTTCGTGTTGACACTAGGAAACTCAAATCCATATTAAACCAGAACCGAGTCCACTTAAAATAGTCTGAACCAAACCAAACCTGGACCCAACATTCTGGAAACAAACCAACAGAATTCGGACATAACTCGGGACGAACTCGGGGCAAACTCGCCCCCCTAAGACCTAGTTTGTAACGTTACTCCGTGAGACCAGGATTCTAACGTTCGAATTTATGAATGTTGGATATCTGAACTCGGTTCAAAAAAATCCTATAAATAGAGATTGAATTCACCATTCTTATTCACTCATTCACTCACTTTCATATCTCTACCTTCCTGAGCTATAAACCTTATCTATTTTCAAGATCAACTTTCAGCCTTCTAGTGCCAGCGCGGTTCCGATTTAGAAGTCTGATCGAGTTGTAAAAGCTTGGTTTGTCAAGTTCTCTAGTGTTTGAAGTCGGCGTGCCCTTTGAATCAAACACACGTGTGAAGTCTTTTGAGCCTTCGGATCAAAGCTCGATCTTGTAAGAAGTCTGCAAGCCTTCAGATCAAAGCTTGTGATTCTATAGTGTATACAACTTCGAGCAAGAGTTCTCGGGTTTGGACTAGTCCTCTCAGAGGGAAACCAAGATAAAATTACGGTATTTGTGTTTGCTCTTCTCAACTCTTACTTTATTGCATATTAATAATTGATATATCTGTTGGTACATATACTGCATTTACGTAGCTTAGTGTCACGCCCCAGTCCCAAAATGTCGAGGGACTGGACACGTGGCAATGGCCAGCAGCACGCACCGATGGATAACCCAATTTAATGGAACCATCAGGGCGTACTTAAGCTGTAAGTAAGGTCTACTACACAAGTCACACTAATCTCATCCATAAAGATAAAGAAATAAACTGCATACTGAATGGAAATAAGTAGCAACAACAAATCACAGCAAGTCAGTCGGAGCAACAATCCGACTTAAGTCTGAAATAACTGGCTCTATAGGCCAGGAACAAAAGATATAAACATGAAATAAATAAATGAGTACTGGGACAGGCACTCAGGAGAAGTCCTCGGCAGTCACCTCGTCTTCAGTGTTCGGTTCAGCTCCAGCAATAGCTTCAGCTCCGGTCCCGTATATCTCGGGATACTGCTCCTCAGCTAAACCTGGGGACATAATCCATTCCAGGTCCTCAGTGGACATAGCAAGGCACAAGATAAAACAAGCCAACTGAATAAGCAGTACAATAAATAAATGAACAGCAGGGTAAACTAAGTAACCATCTATGTGATATGCAAATGAGAGCAACACTAGTACTCAGGCTGAGACCGCTACAAGCTCTGTGTCGGGGAGCCGGTAGAAGTAATAACACGTAAAGGGTCTAGCTCTGCTGGAGAGTCTACAACCTCACAATAATAGTAGATATATATATAGAACAGCCTGTAGCCTGTGTGTCTCTCCCCACCCAATATAATCACGCAAGCCATGACCATAACGTCTCATGTCCATGTCAGCGGGATTATAACTAATGCAACAAGTCATACTGTCTATAATAAATGTCTCTATCAAGTCCTGTATCCTATACAGAATTACCACGAATATCTCAGGAGGATTCTGTCCATGATAGTGTCAAGTGTCCTGGGTTGTAGGGTACTTGATAGGTCAAGTACAAAGTAAGGGAATCGTAAATCCATCTCTAAATGACGAACCCAACACCGTGTACGGTGTCGGTACCCGACTATGATCGGATACTAGGTACGTCATACGTTCCCTAGGTTAAGCAGTTTAAATCAGTTTATATGAATTTGCACAAGAAATTCAGCAGAGTATTTTTACAGAAAATATGAAAATAATGACTGCAAGTTTGGCAAGGTGCACTTGCCTGAGATTTGAATTCCACTTAGGTCCTGGTTTCGAAAATTTCCAGAGATGACTCCGAAAGCTGAAATAAACAGTACCATCACGCTCAGAAGGTGTCAAACAGCTAGGATCGCCTGTCCTTGGGTCCAATTTGGAGACAAGGACAAAAACGGCAATTTCGGCCCAAAACGGGGTCCACCGGTGGGCCCGCTTTGCACCAAAAAATGTGTCAGGGTCAACGGTCTCCAAATTCACCAAACTTAGTATCAACAGGTCAGGAACGCTGATACGAACCCAACGGAACTTTCAGATTTGAATTCCGATGAGCCGATCACAAAATCGCCCGTCGAGCGGGGCCTGTGGGGCCCACTACACGCGATTTCGTCAACGTTCTCAGAATCGGACCAAACTTGACCCACAGGACCAGCGTATCGCTACGAGTCCGTTGGCACAAATTTCGTCTCGATCCGACGTGTGTGCACGAAGTTAGGGTAAAATACATAAAAGGTGGATACGGGGCGATGTCCGCGGATACGCGTTGATTCCGGTGTGCACGCACACCCGAATCAGCTTCCGCGAAATCCCACACGTCCGTATCGACGAGGCGCACGTATCTGTGAAGACCGCACGCGACCAAGTCGTCCCGTTTGGCGGGGCGCACTCAGTTCCGGGGTGAAACAGGGTCTGGTTTTTCCTGTTTTTGGATCGCGGTGTGCGATCACCACAGGACGCGATGCCCCGAGCGGTTTGTCCGGGCACCGAGAGGGTCATACAGGCTTCGCGTAGAAATTTACGGAATCGAATTCTGAGCTACGAGGAGGAAATTAGGAGTACCTGAACAGGGCCTTTGGACACCGAGATTCCCTGTGTCCGACACGTGTCCGACACACGTGTCCGACCTAGGGTTAGGGTCTGGTGGAGCCGCGGCGGCCGGAGGCTGGCCGAAGGAGGCTGGGGGCGGTGCTGGCTAGGGCGGCGGCGCACCAGAGTGGCGGGGGTCGGCGGCGCCGGGCTCGGCTGCTCCGAACGGCCGGGCGGCGTCGGGGTATGTTGCGGGGAGGAGTGAGGAGGAGAAGGGGTTCTGGAGAGCGGCTGGCCACGGCGGAGGGCGGCTGGGTGCTGGAGGGTGGTGGTCGGCGGCTCCGGGCGGCGCTGGAGGGTGGTGGTCGGCGAGCTCCGGACGGCTAGGGTTCCGGCGAGAGGGTAGGGATGAGGCGGAGGAGGAGAACGGGGAGAGGGGTTTAAATAAGGGCTGGGGGGGGAGGAGTTCGTGGCCGGGGGAGGAGTTCGTGGCGGGGGGAGTCGGCCGAGGGGAGGACGTGGCCTCCCCCGGCGGAGGCGGCGCAAAATCCGACGACGGAGCGGGGGACCGGGCTCGCACAGGCGACGTGGGGAAGGGGAGAGATGCGGGTCGGGTCGGACCCGCCCGACCCGCTAGGGGTGTGAGGGCTGGGCTGGGTTCTTAACGGGCTCGGCCCACTGGGCCGGGCCGGGCCCAAACTAAAAAAAAAAAATAATAATAATAATAGTAATTATAAAACAGTAATTAATTAATTAATTATAAAAATAGTTTTTAGGCTTTTAAAAATAGGTCTGAGGCCCAATAAAATCCCAGAAAATTACACTAAATCCGGTTTTCTATTTTACACCATAAAATCATGTTTTTATTTCATTTTAATATTATTTATTGGTAATTAAAAATTACAAACTCTCTATAGGGCCTATGTAAATTCCTGAAAAATTGCATATTAATTCCAAAAAATTGATTTAAAAAAATCTAAAAATTTAGGGTGTTTACACTTAATTTTTAATTGGGGTTTATTAATTTTGCTGCACACACACACACACTCTATTCACCCCCTCTAGAGTTGTCCTAACGGTCCAACAATTGGTATTAAAGTATGTATTCTCTGAATTGGTTCCTGATCCCAATTGCTACTACGATTGGTATCAGAGCAGGTTATCTTGATACAGGCTTAAACTCCTAGTATACTTATATGGCACCTTGAGACCCTTGTACCCCAATAACGGTGAAGGCCAGTATACAAATAGACCACCCCTATTTGATGGTACCAACTACACCTATTGGAAAACAAGGATGAGCTTCTTTCTTAAGTCACTAGATTTTGACCTTTGGTCAATTGTTATAGATGGCTACAACAAGCCATTCAAAATTGTGATTAATGGTAATCTTGTAGAAAAGGCCCATGATAGATACAGCGATCTAGAAAAGAAGTTTGCTAGTCTTGATGCTAGAGCTATTAATGCTTTGTTCTGTGCTGTAGATAGGGCAGAATTTAACAGAGTATCCACATGTACCACTTCGCATGAGGTCTGAAAACTTCTTGAAGTAACTCATGTAGGAACCACTCAGGTAAATGAGTCCAAGATAAGCAGACTAACACAAAAGTACGATGCATTCAAGATGAAGCCAAATGAGACCATCACTTAGATGTTCACAAGATTTCTTGACATCGACAATCCTCTATCCTCTCTCAGCAAGAAGTACAACAACCTTGAAAAGATCCGAAAAGTGTTTCTTTCTTATCACTTAATGAGTGAATCATCAACTTTTCTTGTGTGTTTTAGTAGTTGAAATCTGTTGTGATCTCTATATTTTTACTGTTTGATTAGCATGATCCAGGGAAAAAAAAACTTTGTTTCAGTAATTTGATGTGCCTAATAGGTGATTGCAAGTATCACCCAAATATTGATCTCTTTGCAAGTAGTTTTTCTAATTGATAGAAGTTTCATGTTTTATTTGGTAGAGATAAAATATATTAATAGATATTGGACTGCACCTCTTAATTATTAAGGGCCAGTTTGGTATCATTTTTGTCTTTTGTTTATTGTTTAAAAAAACAAATTTTTTTTTTACAAAAAGATGTTTGGTAAGTGTATTTATGGTTTTTGTTTTTGGAAACTAAGGTCTCGATTGGTTCGCAGAAAGAAAGGAAATCAATTTTCTTTCCTTTGAAAAATTATAATTATCATCGATATTCCTTTCCTTTGTTTGGAAATGTCAAGAAAATTGGAAGAGAAAGTGAATATTTAAAGGTGGAAAAGTGAATTCTTGGTGGGATGTAGGAAATCAATCTCTCCCCTAATTTCCTTTCCAATACAAATCATTTTCCTTTTCTCCTCAATTCCTTTGACACCCAAACATAGAAAAGTAATAACTTTTCTTTTTCAACCCCATGATTTTGCGAACCAATAAGGCCTAAAAGTAATTTTTTTAAGTGAAAACAAATAATTTGTTTACTATGATTTTATAAATCAAAAATAAATTTTTTTGGGATGCAGATGGTATAATATGTTTGTTTACCAAAAATAAATATATTTATAGGATTTTGCTTATTAAACATGTTTTTGTTTTTATAAACAAGTAAGTGATACCAAACAAGTTTGAATCAACAACTTTTTATCTTGTGTTTAGCAATTCGTAGTTGAAATCTTTTGTGATCGGTATACTCTTAATTTGATATGCATTGATCTCTTTTGGGCTAAAGATATTCTTCTTTCTTTTATTTGACAGATTTTTTTTTTCTTTTAGACTGAATCTCATCCTGGAAAGACATGTTACTATGTAAGTATAAGATTTTAAGTATTTAAAAACTTGTGGGTCCTATAATTTCATTACGTTTACTTTAATAGAAATTTTCTAAATTATTCTAAATCTAAAATAAAAATAAAAATAAAAATGGCGGTGGCTCTACAAATCCTTGAATAATATAATATGTTATCAAATCTTTACAAATATAAGGTGACTTTGAAACGGCTCTTGTCGTATAAATTATTTGTAAATATTTTATTAATTATTTCAAAAAACTAATTAATTGTTTAACTATCTAATATAATATAATTATAAATAAATATTTTTAACTCAAGTGGTTAAGGTGGTAGAAATTATTTTTGGTTGCTTGAGGTCAATTCCTAGCGATGAGAATATTTACAATAAATATATATTTAATTTTTTTAAATATTTGTTTACATACATGCAATGCCAAATTTAAATATTATGAAGACCTATCGATATTTAGGTCAGTACAAGTCAGGACGAGACTTAGATCATATTCAAATATAGATAATTAAACAAAAAATTTTAATATTATACGAGATTCTAAAACTAAATATTTCTAATTAAAACCTTTTAATCTTAATAAGAAACAAAAACTATACCGTCTCATGTTTGGATTAGGTTTTGGATTCTGTCACGCCCGAGTCCCAAAATACCAAGGGATTAGACACGTGGCAATGGCCAGCAGCACACTCCAATA
Source organism: Iris macrosiphon (assembly GCA_036927795.1). NCBI lineage: Eukaryota > Viridiplantae > Streptophyta > Magnoliopsida > Asparagales > Iridaceae > Iris > Iris macrosiphon. Next base: position 2,109,595 of record JAYESA010000013.1, read on the forward strand.
GGCAAATCCAATTTAATGGACCCATCAAGGTGTACTTAAGCTGTGAAACAACTATAAAGGTCTATGATACTAATCTCATCCACAGAAATAAATACAATCAATATGAAATATAACGCAACATCAAGTCTCAATGAAACATATCTCGGGGAACAACCCGATAATGAGTTTGATACATTAATTCAATAAACATGAAACAACAAAAATAACTTAGTATAGATAAAGCAGATACTCAGAAGAAATTCTCGGCGATCACCTCGTCCTCATGTTCTGGTACTGCTCCAATGTCTATTCCTGTCCCGTACACCTCAGGGTAGATCTCCTCTGCTAAACCTGGGGACACAATCTGGATTCTAGGTCCTCAGGGGACATAGCAAGGTACAAGAATAATTCAAGCCAAATAAATGCAGTATAATAATAAATGAATAATTAGGGTACACTATGTAACCAGCTAAGTGATATGCAAAATGAGAGCATCACTAGAACTCAGGCTGAGTCTACTACAAGCTCTGTGTCGGGGAGCCGGGTAGCAGTGATATCATGTAGAAGCCTAGCTCGGCGTGGCTACGGCACCATAATAATATAATCAACCTGTAGCCTGTATGTCTCTCCCCACCCAATGTAATCACATGTCTCATGTCCACGACGTCTCATGTCCATGTCACGCAAGATCATGGCCTCTAACTGATGCAGCAAGTCATAATGATAGCCATGCATATGTAATATCTATGTCACGAATCCTGTAGCCTATACAGAATCACCATGAATATCTCAGGAAGATTCTATCTCATGAACAGTGTAAAGTGTCCTATGGTATGACGTACTTGATAATGCAAGCACGAAGATATATAAGGTTGCGATATCAATCTCTAGTGACGTTACACAACTTCGCGTACGACATTGACACCCGAATATTATTCGGACTGTCACGCCCCAGTCCCAAAATATAAGGAACTAGGCCACGTGGCATTGGCTAGCTGACGCATCACTAAGGGTTTAATCCATTTTTATGGACCCAAAGGAACGTGCTACGCTGTCCTAAAATACTACAAGTCTAGTACAGGCAAGTTTATCTCATCCACAGAAAATGTCAGAAAATAGTGCTGAATATATATCATGCTGAGTCTGAAAATGTCATAATACACATCTTGTGGGAACAAACCCACTACAAAATATAATAATAATGCAGAAAACAAGATAGACTGAGTATCGTCTATCTAGCAAAACATCTCCATCGCCAAGAGAGCATCTCCTAGAATCAGGTAGATTCTGATGGTGTCTCTTCCAATTCTTCCTCGGTAGCACACCTGGTCTCCTGTCCTGGGCCATACACCGTGGGATAGAAAGCCTCGTCTAAATCTGGAAGGGAACCAGGTCCTCAGTGTGACATAACAAGATACAGGAAATAATATGCCAGATATGTAAATACTGAATAAATAAATAAATACTGGGTGCTAACCATCTAAGTGAAATGCAAGTAAAGACCTTGTAGTACGCATGGGAATGTGTAGGTTAGACATATGCTGACTTAATTCACCAATCGTGGTGACTGGCTAGTATATGTGTCATATGCCCCCAGACTCATGGGCACTCTGCAATCGACCATCTCCGAGGAGCATGGTACGAAGGATAAAAATATCAAGGAGGGTGGTGTCCCATACGTCTACTAGTTATCTTTTCCACCCAATGTAACTAAATGCCAAGTCGTACTGTTCTGAGTTTTTTTGATTTTATGCTAAGCCGTGATGCGTGTCACACGTACTGGTAGCTAATCAAATACGCAGCTCGCATCCTAATATGTATTACAACCATGTTGCGTGTTCCCGTGATAGGGTCTAGGAGGATATTAGGATACCCTCACAGATGTTGGTAGGTCTGAAAAGACTAAGTTAATTATGCTACAAGTCAACGTATCTGTTGACTGTACCCGAGACAATCTCAGGTACTCATAGTTATATGGAATTCAGGAAAACATAGCATATAGCAATATTTGAATTTAAACAGTAACTTGGCAAGGTATACTTGCCTACTTCCTGATTGTATTGGACACCTGATCCCACTGTCAAGACTGAGGGTCCTTGTGACAGGGGGTCACTGACTGTGCTGGAGATGTTTTCTGTTTAAGACGTACAGGTCTCGTAAATATAACATTTAATAAGAGGGTATATAACATATATATATACTTACGTAAGTATATAAGACACAATATATATATATATAGTCATATATAATATATAGGTACATATATATATAGAGTATATATATATAGATATAGTAAATATAGTAGTATGCATATATATATAGCATATATACATATAATAGATATATTATATATAAATACATATATATATATATATATATATATATATATATATATATATATATATATATATATATATATATATATATATATTTACATATAAAGAAAATGCAGAATATAACATACATAGTTTATTTATATATACTAGTAGTATATATAAATAAATATATATATATAGATAATAATATATTATATATATATATATATATATATATATATATATATATATATATATATATATATATATATATATATATATATATATATATATATACATATATTTACATATATATAAAAGAAAAGAAAAGTGCAGGAATTGAAATGTATAGATACATATACTTATGTATACTAATATATATATAATAATATATAGATAGATATATATATATTCATATATACATATATATATAAAAGAAAGAAAAATGCAGAAATGTAAATACATATATATACTGTATATCCAGTATTATATATAATATAAATATATGTATATATATATATATATATATATATATATATATATATATATATATATATATATATATATATATATATATATATAGTTAAATGAAAAAGACAGTGCAGAATGTAAATATATATATATATATATATATATATATATATATATATATATATATATATATATATATAAATACATATGTACTGTATTATCCAGTACTATATTATATAGTATATATTATATATAGATAATATATATATATATATATATATATATATATATATATATATATATATACATATATATTATCTATATATAATATATACTATATATATATATATATATATATATATATATATATATATATATATATATATATATATATATATATATATATATATATATATATATATATATATATATATATATATTATAATAAAATGAAAAGACAGTGCAGGAATTTAAATTCATATATAAATACATATGTACTGTATTATCCAGTACTATATTATATAGTATATATTATATATAGATAATATATATATATATATATATACATATATATATATATATATATATATATATATATATATATATATATATATATATATATATATAATACATGAAAGAAAATACAGAATGTAAAAGTATATGTATATAATATATATGGTATTATATAATATAATATAATATATATAGTAGTGTATATATAACACTGATTTTTATATATATGTATAATTATATATATATAAGTAATATAATACATATAATACATTTATATATATATATATATATATATATATATATATATATATATATATATATATATATATATATATATATAAATTATACATAGATATACATAAATATACATATATATATACATATATAATAGTAGTATACATATACATATATAATATATAATAGTAATATATATATATACAGTATAAATATACTGTATTTATACAGTATATTAATATAATATATATTATATATTATCATATATATATAAATATACATATATATATACATATATATATACATATATACATACATACATATAAGTATTTATACATATATACGTATAGATAGGGTTAGGGGGTATACCTAACTGACAGGTGGGGGCCTTGGCTTGTCGTCGGCGGAAGGACGACGGCGGAGGTGGCGGTGGCTGGCCGGAGGAGCGGCAGCAGCAACTGTTGCTGTCAGCAACAGCAGCAGCAGCAGCAGCAGCTTGTGGAGGCTACGGCGGCGGCTGCGGCGGAGGAGGCGGCGGTGCAGGGTGTGGAAGCGACGGAGGGGAGGGTGGCGGTGAGGTTGGTGGTGGTGGCGGGGGTCTACGATGGCGGTGGTGGTGGCTGGAGGTGATCGGAGGTAAGGGGTAGCTGTTAGGGTTAGGGAGAAGTAGGGACTGCGGGGGCTGCCGGCGGCGGAGGGGAGGTCGTGGAGCGGTGGGAGGGTGGTGGTCCGGTAGAGGGGGTCGGGGCGAGTCGAGTGGTGGTGGTGGTCCACGACGGCCGAAGGCGGTCGGGAGGGGCGGTCGGGGGTGCTGGGGCGGCTGTGGACAGGGTGGGGGTTCGGGTCTGTGGCAGCTGCCCACGGCGGAGCAGGCGGCCGGAGGTGGTGGGGCTTGGCCGGAGGGGAGGTGGGGAGTTGGCGAGGGCTTCGCCGGAGTGGGGTGGCCGGTGGTGGCTGAGGGTGGTGGCTGTGAGGGTTGAAAGGGGGGAGGGGTCGAGTTTATATAGGGGTTTTGGGGAGTGGCAAAGTTGTAAATAGATGGAAGTTTTAGGGTATTTAGGTAATTTGGGTTTTTAAGATATTTTTGCAGCCATTTGTGGGTCCCACATGACACGTGGACGGTCCACATTCACCAGCCAATGAGGTGATGCCACCTCACACTGGAAATTTGTATAAAAAAATCCCTGAAATTTCCTAAATTGCAAATAGGTCCCAAATTTGGTATTTTGCGTAATTACGCAATTTGTCTGATAAAATATCCTGTTCCCAGAAAATACTAAAATGCTCAGAATTGAGAGAGAAAAGCTGTGGGAGGGTCCTGAGGGGGTGGGGGTGAGTCTGGGCAGGGGCAGGGCCTGGTTTCTGGGTGATACGGGTCATCGTATTTATTATTTAATAAATACTGCGCACGGTGTTCTCTAATTATTTAGAGGCAGGTAGGGCCATAATTTTACTACGGTGTCAATATACTAATTGTAGTATATTCAAAGTAGAATATTATCGTATTTTTGTTTGGGTAAAATAGGTGCCTGTTGGTCCTCAATCTCTAGGGGTACAGAGAAGGGTAAAGAGCAAGAAATAAAATAGGAAATAAATACGGACTTTTGTAACGATATTTGTGCGTCTCAAACGAGGCTCAAAATAAAACATCTGAGAGTTGCACAAAATTCAGAAAAATAGTCTAACAAGTCTAGGGCAGGTATGTAAATTTTGTTTGAGAAAAATAGCTAGTGTAATGCTCTAATTAATTATGTAAGGTACAGGTGCACAATCAATAGGATATGTAAACAAAATAAATTTTAAAAAGTTACAGAAATTCTAATTAGCTCAAATTAATCCTAAATTACTTAAATCTGGTCGAGGGAGTTTACACGGACGCTAAGCAATATCACATGGTCCTAGGTTGAATAGATACATCATATAAATAAATCAAGAGAATATTATGTAGCAAGTACTGCAAGATTGGCAAGGTACACTTGCTTGGTGTTTGGTTTCCAACAGTTGCTCTTGTATCAGCGGGAGCTTCAAGTACTCCTCCGGTTGCTGAAATAAATACTACTATAATGTTCAGAAGATATAAAATAGCTAGGATTGCCTGTCCATAAATCTAATTTGGACACAGGGACAAAATTGACTATTTTCGGTCAAAGCGGGGTCCACATGTGAGTCCACTTCGCACCGAAAAATGTGCCAGAGACAAAGTCCTCCAAATTCGTCAAACTTAGTGTCTATAAGTCCAGAAAAATAATACGAACCCAACGGAATGTCCAGAACTGGATTCCGATGAATCGATTACAAAATCGTCCGTAAAGTGGAGCCGTGGGGCCCACGATACGGGATTTTGTCAACGTTCTCAGAATCGAACCAAACTTGGGTCACAGGACCAGCATATCGCTACGAGTCTGATGGCGTAAGTTTCGTTGCGAAACGACGAGCACACACAAAGTTATAACGAGTTTCAAGACAGGGCCGATACGAGATATTTTCGACGGATACGCATTTATTCCGGTGTGCACGCACACCCAAATCAACTTTTATAAAATCTCACACATCTGCATTGACGATGAGCACCTTTCGGTGAACTTCGCACATGACTACGTCACCTCGTTTAGCGTGACACACCCAGTTTCGGAGAAATTTGGGTTTTAAATAACCAAGTTTTGGTCGATTTCACCAACGAATAAATCACAACATAAAATAAAATAAAATAAACTAATTAAAAGGTTTAAATCTCAGTTATGTTGTCTAATTAACTGTTTAAACATAATCTAAAATTATTAAACAGGTTGGGAGAAATACAGCCATGAACTTGTGAGTTCGGAATGGTTTCTGAATTTCAGAAATTGGTGTTATTTTTCCTGTTTTTGCGTCGCGGTTTGCGACCGACACAGGACGTGATACCCCGAACAAATTGTACGGGGTTCGAGAGGGTCACGAGGTCTACCCATAGGATTCGACAGAACATAATTTGGATCAACACACAGGGAGGTACGAGAGTTAGAAGAGGGGTACCTTACTGCAGTTCGTGAACTGGGAGGTTCGCGGCGAGGCACGACGACGGGGCACGACGACGACGGTTGCTGAGGCTGCGGTTGCTGGGGGCCGTGGGGGTCATCGTCGTCGTCTTCGTCATCGTCGGGGAGGCGGTGACCGGAGGGGTGAGGGTGGAGGTGGATGATGGTAGTGATGGTAGTGATGGCAGTGGCGGTGGTGTAGAGCTCGGGGGTTTAAATAGGCGAGAGGAGGCGGTTGCGAGGGAGACCAGAGCGGGATTCGTGGGGTCGTGGACGGGGTCGAGCGGCGGAGGCGGGGGCGGTTGACCGCGGGGTTGGCGGAAGCGGTGGAGTGGGGTTCGTGGAGTACAGGGAGAGAGGGATTGGGTTAGTGGGCGCCGGGCTAGCAGGTCGGGTTCAGACCCGACCCGTTAGGGCAGGGTTTGGGTCGTTTTGGGTTAGATTGGGTTCGGTTCGGTTCGGTTTAAGTTGGTTTAATCTGGTTTAATTAGGACAATGGTTTTTAGCTATTTAAAAATAGTTTTTGGGCTCAATAAATTCCAGAAAAATTACACAACATCTAATAATTAATTATATACCCAAAAATATAATTTTTGTAATATCATAATACTTAATTTAATAGATAAAAATATTAATTCCTGAAGGACATTTATAATAATTAAAAATTACAGAAAAATCCAGAAATTTATTTTTAAAAATTTAGAAAATACTGGTTGTTACAGATTCCCAGGACAATATATATATACTAGTAAATGCATTGCACGTAAAATAAATTTTCTAATATTATTATAAATAGTTTAAATATTTAAATACATTTTAATTATAATTTATTATGGATATATTTTTACTATTTATTAAATGTCTTAAAAATTAAAAATTAAAAATTAAAAATTAAAAATTAAAAATTAAAAATTAAAAATTAAAAATTAAAAATTAAAAATTAAAAATTAAAAATTAAAAATTAAAAATTAAAAATTAAAAATTAAAAATTAAAAATTAAAAATTAAAAATTAAAAATTAAAAATTAAAAGTTAAAAATTAAAACTTAAAACCTAAAACTTAAAAATTAAAAATAAAAAACTAAAAACTAAAAATTAGAAATTAGAAATTAAAACAATTTTAACTAATTGTTTAAATACATAATATTATATAATTATAATCAAACACATCTTCTATCTCATGTGGTTAAGATGTGATGCATTCTTCTTGGATGGTCAAAAAATTAAATTTGTTATAAATAACAATACAATTATTCAAACTCAGCCAACCAAGAAGAATACTGTAAACCCCCTGATTTTTCAAAATTTTAAAAATCTGGATTTTTCACAATTTTCTATAATTTTCTGGGAATTTTCTGTAATTTAAAAACAGGGTTTTAATTATTCAATGATTTTTAAATGATATTAAACATTATTAAAATATTATGAAAATAATATTTTTGGGTGTAAAATGAAAAACTGGACTTAGGACAATTTTCCTGAAATTTATTGGGCCCCGGACCTATTTTTAAAACACCAAATATCTATTTATTTAATTAATTATTTAATTAATTAATTACTGTTTAAAATATTATTATTATTATTATTATTATTATTATTATTATTATTATTCCTAACCTAACCCAGCCCAGCCCAGCCCGCTGGACCCGGCCCGCCGGGCCCAGCCCGAACCCAGCCCAGACCCTGCCCAGCGGGTCGGGTCGGATCCGCCGCCGCCCGACCCGCAAACCCGTACCCGGCTCCCCCTCTCCTCCCTTAACCCGCTTCTCGCGCCGCTCCGCCCTGCGCGCCGCCCGCTCCGGCCGGCCAGCTCACCCCCCTGACCGCCTCGTCCTCCGCCTTCCCCGGCCCTCGACGCCTCTCTCTCTCCCCCTTATAAATCCCCGCTCCTCTCCCCTCCTGTCCCCCACCGTGCCACCCAGCTCCACCGCGCACCACCACCGGCTCCGCCACCGCCAGACCCCCTTCGCCAGTGTTCCGACGCTGCGCCACCGTCCTCCTCCGCAGCCCAGCCCCTCTCTCTTCTCCTCCTTCCTCCTCCTCGCTCGACGAAGCAGCGACGCCGCCTCCACCGCCCGCAGCGCCGACGACGGCCGCCGCCTCGCCGCACAGCAGCCGGCCAGCCGCTCCCCGCCTCAGCACCGCCTCAGCTCCACCCTGAGCGCCGGCGAGGAACCCTGACCCTAACCCTAACTCGATTTCCTGTGTCCGACCGTGTCGGACACGTGTCGGACACGATCAAGTTCGGGTTTTCGGGTCCCCTTCAGGTGCGTGTAACTTTCGCCTCGTAGCTCTGTTTTCGATTCCGCAAATTGCGTTGCGAAGCCTGTATGACCCTCTCGGTGCCCGGACAAACTGTTCGGGGCATCGCGTCCTGTGGTGATCGCACACCTCGATCCAAAAACAGGAAAAAACTAGACCCTGTTTCACCCCGGAACTGAGTACGCCCCGCCAAACGGGACGACTTGGTCGCGCGCGGTCTTCACAGATACGTACGCCTCATCGATACGGACGTGTGGGATTTCGCGAAAGCTGATTCGGGTGTGCGTGCACACCGGGATCAACGCATATCCGCGGACATCATCCCGTATCCGACTTTTCTGCAATTCGACCTAACTTTGTGTACACAGGTCAGATCGAGACGAAACTTGCGCCATCGGACTCGTAGCGATACGCTGGTCCTGTGGGTCAAGTTTGGTTCGATTCTGAGAACGTTGACGAAATTGCATGTCGTGGGCCCCACAGGCCCCGCTCGACGGACGATTTTGTGATCGGCTCATCGGAATTCAATTCTGAAAGTTCCGTTGGGTTCGTATCAGCGTTCCTGACCTGTTGACACTAAGTTTGGTGAATTTGGAGACCGTTGACCCTGACGCATTTTTCGGTGCAAAGCGGGCCCACCGGTGGATCCCGTTTTGGCCCGAAATTACCGTTTTTGCCCTTGTCTCCAAATTGGACCCAACGACAGGCGTTTCTAGCTGATGGATATTTTCTGGATCTTATGGTGATGTTTGTTTCAGCAACCGGAGTACCGCCTGCAAATCCAGCTGAAGTCAGAACCGCAACTGGAACCGGAACCACAGGCAAGTGTACCTTGTCAAAACTTGCAGCTTTGCTACCTATTTCCTGGACTTGGTTATGCATCAGTGGGCAAGTAAAGCTTGCCAATTCTCAGCTATTTCTGGTTATAGTATTTTACTCGATTTCTTGTGGATTTAAATGTAAAACTGTTTAACTGCTTAACCTAGGAAACGTGCGACGTACTTAGCGTCCGATCATAGTCGGGTGCCAACCCCGTACGCGGTGTTGGGTACGTCACTTAGAGTTGGACATTCGATACCCTTACTCTTGGTACTTGCCCTATCAAGTACACCTGAACCCAGGATACTTGACACTATTCATGAGACAGAATCCTCTTGAGATATTCACGATGATTCTGTATAGGATACAGGTTATGACATGGACAGTTTATTCCTAGACATTATATGACTGCTGCATTAGATATGATATTGCGTGTCATGGACATGAGACGTGGATTACATTGGGTGGGGAGAGACACACAGGCTACAGGCTGTTTTCATATATATATATTATTAGTGTGAGGTCGTAGACTCTCCAGCAGAGCTAGACCCTTTACGTGTTATTACTGCTACCGGCTTCCCGACACAGAGCTTGTAGCGGTCTCAGCCTGAGTTCTAGTGCTGCTCTCAACTTGCATTTATCACTTAGCTGGTTACATAGTTTATCCCGCTGTTTCATTTAATTTCTGCACTGCTTATATTTTGGCTTGTATTATCTGTACCTTGCTATGTCCCCTGAGGACCTGGAATGGATGATGTCCCCAGGTATAGCCAAAAAAATCCATCCAGAGCTACACCGTACAGGAGCACTTCCAGGAGCTGTACCAGGACCTGAGGACGAGCTAGCACCAGAGGACTTCTCCTGAGCAGTGGCTATATGTAGTCAGTTATTTCCGTTTCTATTTCCAGTTCCTTTATTTCCTGTCTATTTGCTTGGATGTATCAGACAAAATCTCGGATTGTTCACCGAGATATTTATTAAGATTTGATAGTTATTCTATTGCATTATCTCTGGCATTTAATCTGTGATTATCTGTTGTGGATGAGATTAGATTAGTCTGTGACCTGTAACATTGGATCTATTTCCTGCTAGACTACAGCTTAAGCATGCCCTGATGGATCCATTAAATTGGGTTGTCCATCGGTGCGTGCTGCTGGCCATTGCCACGCTTCTCCAGTCCCTCGTCATTTTGGAACTGGGGCGTGACAAATACATCCCACTTTAACCACATGAGTTAGAAGAGATGTTTCTTTATAATTAGATAATGTTAAGTGGCTACCATTTCAAAACTCTTTATGAAAAGTAAAAATATATCAATAACTAATTAAAATAAAAATATAATCAAATACATAGCAAATATTAATTTATATATATATATATATATATATATATATATATATATATATATATATATATATATATATATAAATAATATTTTAATTTAAATAAATTTAAATATTTAGAGAATTTTATATTAATATCGGAAGAAAATATTTATGTTACGTGCAATGCACGTGAATTTAGTATTACTCTTATAATGAGGCTTAGAGACAGCTCAAAATTGAGTCATTTAAGCCATATGCAAATATTTTATTAACTATTTTTTTAAATAATTAATTATTTAACTACCTAATATTATTTATTTACAACTAAGCAAATTCTAACTCAAGTGGTTAAGGTGGAAGATATTTTTCTTGGTTGCTTGTGTTCAATTCTTAGAAATGACAGTATTTATAATAATTATATTTTTAATATTTATTTATTTATTTAACATTTTTATGTGCATGCAATACACGTGCACGTTACTAGTCTCCTATAATGAGGCTTAGAAACGGCTCCAAATTGAGTTGTCTAAGCCATTTGTAAATTCTTCAACAATTATTAAAAAAATTATGGTAAAAACAATCTCTTTTCTTTATCACAAATATATATTTAAAAACTAAATTTAAACTATTTACAAACTAAAATAAAAAAATCAATTTAAAGGAGAAAACATCAAAAAAATAAATTATTAAAAAAAATCTTTATTTAAATATTTGAAGTATTTTTAACAATATTATAAAAATATTTATTTTATGTTTACTAGTACTATACAAGGCACAATACAGTGTGCATATATATATATATATATATATATATATATATATATATATATATATATATATATATATATATATATATATATATATATATATATACTCTTATAATGCGGTTTGAAAACTCCTGAAAAATGAACCGTCCAAATCGACGCATGTACCTCCTCACATACTTAAAAATAAAATTTTAAATCATTCCAACTACCATAACATATAACAAATTCTAAAATATATTCAATATTTAGATATTCAAATTACATTTAATCTAAAATAAAAATTTTAAATCATTCCAACTACCATAACATATAATAAATTCAAAAATATATTCAATATTTAAATATTCAAATTATATCTAAACTAAGTACATGATACTATCTAATTAAATACATATCCAAAATTCTAAAAATGTACATATAACATTAAAATTATATTTAAACTAAATACATGGTACTATCTAACTAAATGTATATCCAAAATTTTAAAAATATACCAATAATAAATCATAATAAAAAAGATTATATTCAATATTTAAATATTTATATTATATTCAAAACTAAATACATGATATTATCTAATTAAATGCATATCCAAATTTCTAAATATATATTTATAACATTCAAGTTATATTTAAACTAAATACATAGTATTATCTAATTAAATACATATCCAAAAATTTAAAAATATATGAATAATAAATCATATTTACAATATATTAAAAAAATATTTAGAATATTTTAATATCAAAGTTTTTTTTTATCCAAAATGTTCCAGTTTTGTGCTATTATTTGTGGTGCGGAAAAACCACCCTGATTTGTTATTCTTTATGGCTTAAATGCTTTAAATTCACCGGGTGGGTCTGAGAATATAAACACGGATGAGGATGGGTTTGCAGTTCAGATGGTAGCTAGTAGCCAAAAGCCTTGAATTAAGTGGATTGCTTTGTACTGTATCATGTAGCCTTCTTTGACCCATAATGAAAATATATGTATCAACCCCAAGCTGTCGTATTCTTTATACCACGTATTGTAACAATTATGACAGAATTTAATCATTTATGACAAGATTGATTTTTAATCTTTATGAAAAGATTGTCCATCCATATAATCCTCATATGGCATGATGTCATTCTTTAAGAAAAGTTTGCTAATCAATTTCTTCCAAAACAATTCCGGACAATATATTATTTATTTTTCCATGTCATGTATATATGTACTACTCGATTGAATTTTCTTACGTGTTGTCATGTTTAAATATTCCTAGTCTACCAATTTTACAATTATTACTTAATTAACTATATAAGTTTACTATATATTTGGCCTAAGAGAAACAGAAACACCAAGCATAGAAACACCAAGCATAGAGAGAATGTTGAAGCAGCGAGGAGGAGAAGGAGAAGGAGAAGGAGAAGGAGAAAAGAAGAGAATCTTCTTACCAGAAGAGATCCTTCTAGAGGTTTTCGCACAGCTGCCTACCAAGTCCGTAATGCGAATCCGTGCGGTATCTAACAACCTATGCAAAATCACCAAAGAGAAATACTTCGTAGATCTGCATTACGAGAAGCTGTACTCAACTCTCCGGTCGAAGCAATCGCCTCTGTTCTTCACGAGCCGAGGTATCGACGATGAGACCTCCATGATCGGATTCTGCCTCCAGGAAGGCGGAGAGTGCAGTAGGAAGAACACTACCGTCTCCAGCTACACCCTTCCCTTCCGAGCCGTGAACCACAATGGATGGCCCGTCGGTCGCGACTTCGCCTTCGCCTGCTCGTGCAATGGTCTAGTCTGCATCCGTCCGGAAGACGGTAGGAAGCCGGTCATCGTGTGTAATCCGCTTACTGTAAACCCCTGAATTTTTCAAATTTTTAAATCTTGGAATTTTCCCGATTTTCTGGAATTTTTCGAGAATTTTCTGTAATTAAAATCAAGGTTTTCAATTAATAAAGGATTTTTAATTGTTAATAAATAGTATTAAAATATCATGAAAATAACATTTTTTGGTGTAAAATAGAAAACCGGACTTAGGGTAATTTTCTGGGATTTTATTGGGCCTCAGACCTATTTTTAAAAGCCTAAAAACTATTTTTATAATTAATTAATTAATTCTGTTAATTATTATTATTATTATTATTATTATTATTATTTATTTATTTTTATTTTTTTTCTCGTTTAGGGCCCGGCCCGGCCCAGTGGGCCGAGCCCATTGGCTCAACCGGCCCAGCCCTACGCTTAGCGGGTCGGGCGGGTCGGCCTGACCGGATCCGCGCCCGACCCGGAACCCGCTAGCTCACCCCTGTCACCCGGTCTCCCCCACGACCGAATTTTCTGCCGCCGCGCGTTCTCCGGCGACGTGGCCACGCACTCCGCCAACCGCGCCTCCCCTCCGGGTTATCCGCCCACGACCGCCCCGGCGGAGCCCCTCGAGCCCTATTAATACCCCCTTCTCCGACCTCTTTTTCCCCTCCGCCTCGTCCCCAAAACCCTAACCCTAGCTACTCCGGCAGCCGATCCCCGCCGTGACCTCCCTGCGCCGACCACCCCCGAGACCGCCGCCCAGGCCACCGTCCCCAGGCGAACCACCTCCTCCTCTCCCCTTTCCTTCTCCTCCCCAGGCGGCCAGACCCCCGAGTTCTCCTCCCGCGGCTGCTTTCCCCTCCGTCGATGCCGCCGGTGACCTCGCCGCCTCTCGCCTGAGCCGCCGCAGCCCCGGCCCGACCTCGCCGGCCTCCGGCGAGTCCACCCAGCGACGCTTCGACCGACGGCCAGCTTCCTCGAGCCCCGGACACAGCACAGGATACGCAGGACACAGCCCGAACGCACTGGACACGCGTCCAGGACGCAGAACCGCGTGTCGGACTCAAAATACCCCGATCCCGAGTCCGAGGCCTCCCCTCGGTGCTCCTCCATCAGCTTCCCGGTAGGTGCCCCTATCCGAGCGCCTGTCCCTTCCAAAATCACTCCCCTGTCCGACCGGGACTGACAGAATGAAGCTCTGTCAATCCCGGGATAGCTTAGGTTATAGTTATTAGTAGGTTAATGATTTGTTAGTTGGTTGTTAATTAATTAGTGATTCGATACAACGATCTGCAAATACGTATACTAATTATATATATATATTATAAAATAAAAACCTTAGTAAAATATTACGTAATTAGTAATTATTTAATAGGTAATTTCTGAAATAGTTTTCAGTATTTAAATACTAATTAGTAATAGATAATTTCTGAAATGATTTTTAGTATTTAAATACTAATTAGTAATTATTTAATATATAATTCTGAAATGATTTTCAGTATTCAAAATATAATATGTTTTCCAAAATATTATTTCTCTTATAAATTAATTGCTAAAAACAAACGATATTATGTTATTTTAATCGTACTTTCCTATTTTTCTTATTAGAAACAAAACGACATTTTACCGTAAAATAAAAATATAATATTTTCTACGATAAAATAAATAAGTTTTATTATTATTAAAAAGGGTTTTTGTTTTACGAAATGACTATTACAAATTATTATTTTTAATCGATCGTTGGATTTAAATCATTAACTTAGCTAACTAATCAAGACAGATTAAAACCCTTTGTTTTATTCTAAAATCAGATTATTAATAATTGTAGGTCCCCGTAACTAAGGTTAAGACCGTCGCGACTTCTCACTCGCGTCACCAAACCAACTCCAGGCAAGTTTCATATAATTCAAAACTGGTATTTTAGTTGTAATTAAATATGTTGCATGTCATATAGAAATATTGGGACGACACTTGATTTCACGGAACCGACTGATTGACTGATTGATTGACTCACTGACTCATTGACTATTGCCTTGGGAACTGGGGAGTAAAAGTTAGCACCCGTGGTCAAAGCCCCCTTATTGCCTCATTGTGGATAGCTGAAGTCCAACCTCACTGGACTGACGCCGCACCGTGTTCACGCGAACACAGATTGCCTCCAACCCAGACCGGCCACGGGATGCTACCTTTCTCAAAACACTTTAGTGATTGTAGCTTGTCATCATTGCTTCATCGACTTTTACTATTCTTGTTTCATATTTGTTGCATACAAAATTATAAATATTGTTCAAAACTATTTCATTGCATCATTTTAATTATTATTAAGATGCTGGAATTGGATATATGTTCTTGCTCCCTCCTGACTGGAGATCAACAATTTTAGGTGATTGCGGTGACGATGATGAGTATGATACCTTTTATGGTCCGAACCAGAGTACTGAAGCCCTAGCGGAACCTAGCCAGGAGGCCGATGTTTAGTTGTTCCCCTTTTATTTCCAAATTGTAATAATCAGGGTTGAAGTAATAACCCTGGACCATGTTTTGTTTGATCTTTGATTGTAAATGAATTTCTCTCTCAGACTTAGCAATAAAAAAAAAAAATTGAATTTCCTTCATGTATTCTGGATGTCTGTGTGTTACTACGGATTGATACAGCTTACTGCCGCCGTCTCACAACGGTGCAGGCTGGGCATGATCCGACTGGACCCAGATTATTGGGATCGGGTCGTGACATGTTTTCAGTGGTGGCCCATGCAGGTCTAGTTTACAACCTTTGGTCTAGTCCACTTAGGCTGGCCAAACAAACCGACTTGCCTTGACTTTAGGTTTAGTATGACTTTAGGAAAACAGACTCTAGAAACAACTAGAACACTTAGAATTCTTGAGAAAATTTCAAACTGTCACATCACAGGACCAAATTCTTCTATCTATACATATGTACAATTATTTTGGCTTGCTTATAGAACATAGGTTACCTTGCTTATGCTTGCTTCCTAAACCTTCCAGAAGATGGCACGAGGGAAGACAACCCGTTCCGGCCCAGCCGAAGAAGAGGCTTCGTCTTCTGAGCACACCCCGAATCAAGCTCAGTCCGACCCCTCTCCGTTGCAGCTCACAGATCGCCCCCATGCTGCAAGAGCTCCCCGAGCTGCCTACACTTCAGTAGTGCATGCAGCTCCACCCATTCCTCCCAGGACCACATCGATTCCAGCCGATGTGACTCCTCCTGTTGCACCACCTGTGCCAGTGGACCCCGCTGAACTCGTAGGCCTGCTACGAGGAGTTCTTGAAGCCCAGAGGGCCCAAGCTGAAGCAAATCGCGAGCAGACCGCGATTATGAGAGAGGGCATGGAGAACGCCCATAATGTAGCCATGGCAGCGCTAGGAACATCCCGGTCAGAACAGGAGCCTGCCAAGGTAATTAAGGATTTAAAAGCTTGGATTCCACTAATGAATTTCTAATCTAACCACAAACCTGTTATCCAGGTAAAGGTTGGAACTGTGGAAAACTTTAAGAAGTTGGACCCGCGTCCCTTCAAGGGGACCGAAGGCATCATCTACGCAGACGAGTGGCTAGATGATATGGAGCGACTCCTCAGCGTCGCTCGACTCCCAGACGACCTCATGGTTGAGGCCGTAGCACTCCAGCTGAGAGATTTGGCTAACATTTGGTACCGCAACGAGCCAAGATTTCGAGCTGGAGGGATTTCCTGGCGGCTATTCAAGAAGCAGTTCAAGCGGAAGTTCTTTCCAGAGGCTGCCCTCGAAGCTATGGGAAGACAGTTTCAAGATCTGAAGCAAGGAGACCGCTCAATTGAAGAATATGCGGCTGAGTTCAACAGGCTTGGCAGGTTTGCAAGCCACCTGGTGGACAACCCTGTGGAACGTGCTAAGAAGTTCCGGCACGGACTACGTGAAGAGATCCGCACCTTAGTGGCTGCTAACGGTGCGAAGACTTATGACAAGATGTTGAAGGTGGCCCAAGATGTAGAGGCCAGTTCACCTGCTCGATCCAAGAGGGAGCATCCAGGGTCAAGCAACAACTATCAGGGCAACAACAAGAGGCACAGCAACAACAACAATAGGCCCTCCTATCCCCAGCAGTCCCAGCAACAACAGCCAGCAGCGGCCAACAAAGCGCATCAGTACAACCAACCAAAGGCGGTCAACTGCGTCTACTGCAAAAGGCCAGGTCATACCGCCGAGATCTGCCGGAAGAAATTGGGACACTGCCTTGCTTGTGGATCTGCCACCCATCAAGTAAAGGACTGCCCCACAGCATACAACAAAACTGGAGCTGGACAGCAGAGAGGTCCACTGCCTACCCAGCAGCAGCGCTACAACCAGCACAGAGCCGGGCAAGTTTTTGCCTTGACTGTGGAAGAGCCAGAAGCTGAACCCGAGACGGAAGGAGATGTCATCGCAGGTTCCATTCTACTTCATTCGCACCCTGCCTTAGCATTATTTGATTCTGGAGCATCACACAGTTTTATATCTGCAAACTTCATCTCTGCACACCATCTAGTTACTGGCATAAGTAAGATAATCTGTAGGGTTATGACTGGTGGAGGACCAATACCCATTAGTGAGACTTGTAGCTGCCCAGTCACCATCTCAGGACATGAGTTTCAGACTCAGTTCCTAATAATGCCTCTGCCAAACTATGACGTGGTCTTGGGCATGGATTGGCTTAGTCAACATCATGCTCTGATAGACTGTCGAGAAGGCTGCGTAACTCTAGATCCACCTGGAGGACCTAAACTCAAAGTGATTCGAGCACCTGAAGGAGTGGAGTATGTGTCCTACACATCCATCACTGAAGAAACCGGACCCCCTCATCCTCTCATAGCGGAGTTTATAGACGTCTTCCCAGACAATCTTCCAGGGCTACCCCCTGATCGAGATGTGGAATTCTCGATCGATCTTATACCTGGCGCAGCACCAATCTCCCAACGCTGCTACCGAGTGAATCCCAAGGAGTCCAAGGAAATGAAAGACCAAATTGACGAGCTTCAGGCGCAAGGATTCATCAGGACCGGTGCCTCACCCTGGGGTGCACCAGTCTTGTTTGTACCCAAGAAGGATGGGACAGTTAGAATGTGCATAGACTACCGGGCATTGAACAACATCACTATCAAGAACAAGTACCCGCTGCCCCGGATCGACGATCTCTTCGACCAGCTGAGTGGAGCTAAGGTTTTCTCGAAGATAGACCTCAGATCGGGTTACCATCAAATCAAGGTGAGGAAGGAAGATATTCCAAAGACGGCATTCAACACCAAGTATGGACAATTTGAATTCTTGGTCATGCCCTTTGGTCTTACCAATGCCCCAGCAGTGTTCATGAATCTCATGAACAAGGTCTTCCATAAATACCTGGACCAGTTTGTCGTTGTCTTCATTGATGACATTCTGATCTATTCGAAGACCAAGGAAGAACACGAGCAGCATTTGAGGATAGTTTTGGAAACCCTCAGAAAGGAGAAGCTATATGGAAAATTGTCCAAGTGTGAATTCTTCTTAGACAAGGTGGACTTTCTCGGCCACGTTGTCACAGGAGAAGGCATATCAGTGGACCCCAAGAAGATAGCTGCCGTGGAAACATGGAATACTCCCAGGTCAGTTGCAGAGATCAGAAGCTTCTTGGGCTTAGCTGGATATTACAGGAAATTCGTGAAGGACTTTGCAAAGATTGCTGAGCCCATGACCAAGCTAACCAGGAAGAATGAAGAGTTCGTCTGGACCGAAGCGTGCCAGGCGTCATTTGAAGAGCTGAAGAGAAGGCTAACAACAGCACCAATTTTGTCGCTACCCTCAGGATCAGGAGGATTCTCAATTTATAGCGACGCGTCCGGCAAAGGATTAGGATGTGTGCTCCAGCAACATGGAAAGGTAATTGCTTATGCTTCCCGGCAATTACGGACTCATGAGAAGAACTACCCGACGCATGACCTGGAGCTAGCAGCAGTCATCTTCGCCTTGAAGCTGTGGAAGCACTACCTGTACGGCGAAAGAGTAGAGATATACACGGACCACAAAAGTCTCAAGTATGTCTTTACACAGAAGGAGCTCAACATGCGTCAGAGACGATGGTTGGAGCTCATGAAGGACTTTGATATCAGCCTACAGTACCATCCCGGAAAGGCTAATGTGGTCGCCGACGCACTTAGTCGATATCCGATGGCGATGTTCTTGACAACCGATCGGTACCTACTGGAGGACATGGAGAAGCTGGGTTTAGAACTCGTATTGCCTGCAGAGGAAATGAAGAAGCTTGGACGGGAAGCAATAGTACCCGGCGTTGACTTCCCCATGATGCATTTGCAAGTGCAGTCTAGCTTGATAGACAAAATCAAGGCGACTCAATTCGAGGACGGAGCATTGTGCAAGCTCAGGGACCAAGTGTTAGCTGGCACACTGGAGGGATTCTCTATTTCAGACGACGGAACGCTGAGGAATGGCACCAGACTTTGTGTACCTGCTGGTGAATTGAGGGAACAGCTGATGCAGGAAGCGCATCGCTCACAGTATTCCATCCACCCTGGAGCAAATAAGATGTACCGAGATATACGGGAGCACGTATGGTGGTATGGAATGAAGAAGGATGTCTCAAAATTCGTTGGCAGATGCTTGATCTGCCAGCAGGTGAAAGCAGATAGACAAAGACCAGCAGGACTTCTTCAGCCGCTGCCCATTCCAGAATGGAAATGGGAGCACATCACTATGGATTTTGTGTCAGGATTGCCTCGATCCCAAGGAGGGAAGGACGCTATTTGGGTGATCGTAGACAGATTGACTAAGTCTGCCCACTTCATTCCCTTCAAGGTTGGTTTATCCACCGAGAAGCTAGCTGCCCTATACATGAGGCAAATCGTCCGGATACATGGAGTTCCTGTGAGCATTGTATCAGACCGAGACAGCCGCTTTACTTCTCACTTCTGGAAGAGTTTGCAAGAGAGTCTGGGGACCCAACTGAAGTTCAGCACTGCCTATCACCCACAGACCGACGGACAGTCAGAGAGAACCATCCAGACGTTAGAGGATATGCTAAGATCTTGCGTCCTGGATTTTGGAGGATCATGGGAAGACCACCTACACTTGGTAGAGTTTGCTTACAACAACAGCTACCAGGCCAGCATCGGCATGACTCCTTTTGAGGCTCTGTATGGACGTCGTTGCCGCACTCCCTTGGCTTGGGACGACGTAGGAGAACGAGTCATGCTGGGACCTGAGATGATTACAGATGCGGCTGAAAAAGTCAAGGTGATCAGAGACAGACTTCGGGTGGCTCAAGATCGTCAGAAACATTGGGCGGACAGCCGTCGCCGACTTGTGGAGTTCGAAACAGGTGATAGTGTCTTCGTCAAGATCTCCCCCACCAGAGGAACTATCCGTTTTGGCAGAGCTGGAAAACTGAGTCCCAGGTATATCGGCCCATTCGAGATATTGAGCAGAGTTGGAGAGGTGGCATACAGAGTGGCGTTGCCACCTAATCTTGAAGGCGTACACAACGTCTTCCATGTATCGCAGCTGAGGCGTTACATTCCGGACCCGAGCCACATCCTGGATCATTCAGAGTTGGAGATTGGGCCAAGTCTTACGGTACCAGAGCAGCCAGTAAGGATCATAGACCGTATGGAAAAGCAGTTGCGGAACACCGTGATTCCCCTGGTCAAGGTTCAGTGGCTCCACCACTCCCCAGGCGAATCCACCTGGGAACGAGAGGCTGAGATGAGGCAGAAGTACCCTCATCTGTTTTAAGGCATGTTTACCCTTTGTTCTCCCTTCAATTGTAGTAATTTCGAGGACGAAATTTTTATAAGTTGGGTAGGTTGTAAACCCCTGAATTTTTCAAATTTTTAAATCTTGGAATTTTCCCGATTTTCTGGAATTTTTCGGGAATTTTCTGTAATTAAAATCAAGGTTTTCAATTAATAAAGGATTTTTAATTGTTAATAAATAGTATTAAAATATCATGAAAATAACATTTTTGGGTGTAAAATAGAAAACCGGACTTAGGGTAATTTTCTGGGATTTTATTGGGCCTCAGACCTATTTTTAAAAGCCTAAAAACTATTTTTATAATTAATTAATTAATTCTGTTAATTATTATTATTATTATTATTATTATTATTATTTATTTATTTTTATTTTTTTTCTCGTTTAGGGCCCGGCCCGGCCCAGTGGGCCGAGCCCATTGGCTCAACCGGCCCAGCCCTACGCTTAGCGGGTCGGGCGGGTCGGCCTGACCGGATCCGCGCCCGACCCGGAACCCGCTAGCTCACCCCTGTCACCCGGTCTCCCCCACGACCGAATTTTTCGCCGCCGCGCGTTCTCCGGCGACGTGGCCACGCACTCCGCCAACCGCGCCTCCCCTCCGGGTTATCCGCCCACGACCGCCCCGGCGGAGCCCCTCGAGCCCTATTAATACCCCCTTCTCCGACCTCTTTTTCCCCTCCGCCTCGTCCCCAAAACCCTAACCCTAGCTACTCCGGCAGCCGATCCCCGCCGTGACCTCCCTGCGCCGACCACCCCCGAGACCGCCGCCCAGGCCACCGTCCCCAGGCGAACCACCTCCTCCTCTCCCCTTTCCTTCTCCTCCCCAGGCGGCCAGACCCCCGAGTTCTCCTCCCGCGGCTGCTTTCCCCTCCGTCGATGCCGCCGGTGACCTCGCCGCCTCTCGCCTGAGCCGCCGCAGCCCCGGCCCGACCTCGCCGGCCTCCGGCGAGTCCACCCAGCGACGCTTCGACCGACGGCCAGCTTCCCCGAGCCCCGGACACAGCACAGGATACGCAGGACACAGCCCGAACGCACTGGACACGCGTCCAGGACGCAGAACCGCGTGTCGGACTCAAAATACCCCGATCCCGAGTCCGAGGCCTCCCCTCGGTGCTCCTCCATCAGCTTCCCGGTAGGTGCCCCTATCCGAGCGCCTGTCCCTTCCAAAATCACTCCCCTGTCCGACCGGGACTGACAGAATGAAGCTCTGTCAATCCCGGGATAGCTTAGGTTATAGTTATTAGTAGGTTAATGATTTGTTAGTTGGTTGTTAATTAATTAGTGATTCGATACAACGATCTGCAAATACGTATACTAATTATATATATATATTATAAAATAAAAACCTTAGTAAAATATTACGTAATTAGTAATTATTTAATAGGTAATTTCTGAAATAGTTTTCAGTATTTAAATACTAATTAGTAATAGATAATTTCTGAAATGATTTTTAGTATTTAAATACTAATTAGTAATTATTTAATATATAATTCTGAAATGATTTTCAGTATTCAAAATATAATATGTTTTCCAAAATATTATTTCTCTTATAAATTAATTGCTAAAAACAAACGATATTATGTTATTTTAATCGTACTTTCCTATTTTTCTTATTAGAAACAAAACGACATTTTACCGTAAAATAAAAATATAATATTTTCTACGATAAAATAAATAAGTTTTATTATTATTAAAAAGGGTTTTTGTTTTACGAAATGACTATTACAAATTATTATTTTTAATCGATCGTTGGATTTAAATCATTAACTTAGCTAACTAATCAAGACAGATTAAAACCCTTTGTTTTATTCTAAAATCAGATTATTAATAATTGTAGGTCCCCGTAACTAAGGTTAAGACCGTCGCGACTTCTCACTCGCGTCACCAAACCAACTCCAGGCAAGTTTCATATAATTCAAAACTGGTATTTTAGTTGTAATTAAATATGTTGCATGTCATATAGAAATATTGGGACGACACTTGATTTCACGGAACCGACTGATTGACTGATTGATTGACTCACTGACTCATTGACTATTGCCTTGGGAACTGGGGAGTAAAAGTTAGCACCCGTGGTCAAAGCCCCCTTATTGCCTCATTGTGGATAGCTGAAGTCCAACCTCACTGGACTGACGCCGCACCGTGTTCACGCGAACACAGATTGCCTCCAACCCAGACCGGCCACGGGATGCTACCTTTCTCAAAACACTTTAGTGATTGTAGCTTGTCATCATTGCTTCATCGACTTTTACTATTCTTGTTTCATATTTGTTGCATACAAAATTATAAATATTGTTCAAAACTATTTCATTGCATCATTTTAATTATTATTAAGATGCTGGAATTGGATATATGTTCTTGCTCCCTCCTGACTGGAGATCAACAATTTTAGGTGATTGCGGTGACGATGATGAGTATGATACCTTTTATGGTCCGGACCAGAGTACTGAAGCCCTAGCGGAACCTAGCCAGGAGGCCGATGTTTAGTTGTTCCCCTTTTATTTCCAAATTGTAATAATCAGGGTTGAAGTAATAACCCTGGACCATGTTTTGTTTGATCTTTGATTGTAAATGAATTTCTCTCTCAGACTTAGCAATAAAAAAAAAAATTGAATTTCCTTCATGTATTCTGGATGTCTGTGTGTTACTACGGATTGATACAGCTTACTGCCGCCGTCTCACAACGGTGCAGGCTGGGCATGATCCGACTGGACCCAGATTATTGGGATCGGGTCGTGACACTTACTCTTGAATCCATCACATTGCCTTCTTACAGTTTTCGGTACGTCGGACTCGGACTTGGATACGGACCCTCCACAAAGGAGTACAAGATTGCATTTCTAGCATATGAAGACCCGGACTGCTACTATTTCAACTCCCAGGGAATGTTGATGGTCTACACTCTCGGAAGCGGAAGGGATACGGATACGGATACGGATACCCCGTGGAGAAAGGTGGGGAGAGTGCCACTATTCGTTTCAATGAAACCGCCCGTCTATGCAGACGGACACATTTGTTGGTTACTTTTGGATCGTAACAGAGACACTAGCTATTTGTTGTTTTACAATGTCGACACCGACCAGGTTCAATTATTTACTTGGAACCTTCCGGCCGGTGTTGCATCGAGTAGGACAAAATTTGACAGGATGCTGCTCGTCGAATTGGAAGGACGTGTCAGTCTGGCCTTCCATGATGATGCCAGCGTCGAGATCTGGATGCTGACAGATCGACGGGACTTTTGGATACGAAGGCACAAAATCCAGACGTCGCCGCCACCACCTAACATGATCAGGAACTATAACTTGCCTCCTTGGATGATTGCCATCTGGGAAAGGGAGGAGGGCCTCCATATTTGGATTCAAGACCGTATAATACTACTGTACGACCAGAAGAACGTGAACGACGACGACCACGACGTTAAGTTCGAGGAGTACGAGGCACCGGACCTCGGGGACCACGAACCGATCTGGCGTTCGTGTCAGAACTACCGGCCCAGCCTGGTCTCCCTCCAGCAATATTATAAGTGCAATACTGGTGAAAAAAGCAGCTACGATAGGACTAAATGGGCCGAACCACCACCCAAGATCCCATTGCCGCCGGCAGCAAAACCTTTGATCAGGCGGCACCGGACTTCGATGGGCGGAATGACTGACGTTAAGTTCCAGGCACGGCGATTCTAATGACTTTGAAGGATTACAAAATTAATCGAGGAGGTCGACATTAATAATCTGTAGCTAGGAACAAGTTGTTTATATTCCAAGTATTATTACGTACGTACTACCATTGTCTTATTTACAGTATTTATATTCCAACTTTTTGTTGGTTTTGCTTTTACTTTTCTTGCAAAAGCTCAATTCCTCTTCCTTTCTTTAGTCCCACATCGGATGCACCAAAACCTTCCTATGTACATATATTATTTTCTCTCCTTTGCTCTATTAAGTTGTTGTGTGGGGAACCCCTTGGGCCACACGCGCGCGCCGCCGCCGCCGCCCGGCCCGGCCCGGCTCGGTTCGGTTCGGTTCGGTTCGGCGCGCGTAACGGGTGCGGGTACGCGCCCACATCTGCGGGCGCCGAATGCCGATCCGATTTCCTCTTCGGGTTCGGGCTGGGACCCTAAAATTCTTTTTGCTCCTCTTTATTCAGTCATTTATTTTTCTGTAACGTTAGAAAATTAATTTCTGAACGTTACAAAATGTTTTTGAACCGTTTTTGTGTCCAGGTTCGTTATTTATTCTCTTGTGTAACGTCTGAATTAATAGAGAATTAATTCTGACCGTTACACAAACAGTTTATATATACGTGCTAATTTCTTTGTAAAATCATTCCGAAAAAAAACTTCTTACTCCAAACTCTGTCAACATTTTGTTCTTCGTCCTCATCTCCAAGCTCTGGGCAGAGCTAAGTCCTGGTCGTTCTCTCCAAGTCGTGTGCGGCGACGAGATACCGGTAGTGCGGGGGTTTTACCACTAGGAGCGTCGGGAACGTCTGCACACAGATCCCGAATAAACTCTTAGGGCAGTGCTTCGTGCACGACTTCCCCAGAGGCCGGTAACATTGTTTAATTTTATTTTTATATTCTGAAATTTTTAAGTAAGTAAAAGACAATTTATATAACAGTCTAAGAGTTTATTATCATTTTGTTAGAATTTCAATACTTGCTGTTGATTTAATAGAGAAGGAAATAAATATATATACATACTGTGAGTAAGAGTTGTATTCACAACTTACTGTAATATTCAAATAGTTGATTTGCTCACTGTTTGATATTACTATTTGTTAGACTCACTGTTTAAATATTTGCTACTGTAGAAATTTGTTTCATAATACTATTTGTTACTGTTCCAACAACAAAATATTTGTTACTGTAGCATTTTCAAATTTTTAACAAACGTTAACTTGTATAGAATTTTGACCATAGCAAATTCTAACAAACGTTACTGTTGACTTATTCTAAGAAGGAAATAGTTACTGTGTAAGAAAAATATATATTCAAGTTAAGAGTTCTAAAGAACTATTCTTACTGTTGATTTGCTTCTAACAATATATATATAATTGCTTCTCACTCTTTACAAAGAAATTTTTTTTTTTTTTGCAAATTCTAACAATATAGTTATAAAGAACTATATTTTCTGTTTAAACAAATTCTTTTAGCAATTTGTTACTGTACCAATCTTTTAATATTGTAGCAATTTGCAATACTGTAGCAAGTTGTAACAAATTGATTTTTACAAATTTGTAACAAGTTATTTTTTTGAAAATATTAAATTATCTTTACTGTAGCAAGTTGATAGTTACTGTAGCAATTTGACTTCTAACAATTTTTATATAGCTACTTCTACCAATTTGTTAATAGTTACTCTAGCAATTGTCTACAAAATTCAAGTTAAACAGTCACTGTAGAAATTTGTTTCAATTCCTCAATTGATTTTGTTATTTACTTATCAAATTGCTTACTATATTGTCAAATTACAAATTTGCTTCAAGTGTTTTAAATATTGTTAGTACATTTGATAATTTTGTCAATTGCAATTTTTTATCACTTAGTATTTTGAAAGCAATTTTGGACCAAAAGAAAATAGTTTAGTAAAAAGGAAATTGCAAATATAATCTTCAAATCTAAAGTTTTAAAGTAGAGACAAACTCGGGCACAAGCCGAAAGGGTCCTTCTGTCAACCGGGTGTAAATAACCCTAAGCGACACGGTATTTAAGAGTCTTCGGACCACCGCTAGCTGGGAACCGGCCCCTACAGCTAACCTGAGTTGATCAACACTTGAAAAACTAAAGATTTTAAGATTGTTTAGCAAAGACCACCTAAACTATTATCTTGTAGAAGGCCAAGGAAAACCCAAGTCTAATTTTCCGTATAAACCCAAAAAGAATTTCTTCAAGAAGAAGAAAAAACTTTCAGCCTAACCACCACAACCATCATCACCAAAACTAAAAACCTAGAACTTCAGTCAGACTCAGTTAGACCAGAAGCGAACATGCTTCACAAAGGTTCTTCGAGTTCCTTAAGGTCTGTAAGCTTTCAACCCCTTATTAACCTCTCTTACCATTCTGATGATTGGTGGTTGGATTCTGGAGCAAATGTTCACGTTTCGTTTGATCGCTCCTGTTTTTCAAACTACCAGGAATCAAGTGGAGGAGGTATGACCCTAGGAGATGGCTCAACGGCACAAATAATTGGAAGAGGAAAAGTTAACCTGAAAATGACATCAGGAAAAATCTTAACTCTTCATGATGTTCTTCATGTGCCGTCTGTCAGGAGAAACCTAGTTAGTGGATCCCTTCTTGTAGCCTCAGGATACAAAATTGTAATGGAGGCAAATAAAGTAGTTTTTTCTAAGCATGACTCTTTTATAGGGAAAGGTTTTGTAAAAGACGGTCTCTTTATTTTAAGTACAATGAATAAAATGTCTGATGGTTCTCTCATTGTCTCTAATATAGAATCTTCAAATGTTTGGCATGGCAGACTAGGTCATGTGAACCTAGGTTCTATTAAAAGGATGATGACCTTAGATCTTATTCCCAAGACTCCAATAGATGTCAAACACAAATGTGAAATCTGTGTTCAAGCCAAACACACTAGATTACCTTTCAAATCTGTAGAAAGAAATTCTGACCTTCTAGAACTTATCCATAGTGATGTATGTGACTCAAATAGGATTTTGACCAGAGGCGGTAGAAAATACTTTGTTACATTTATAGATGATTATTCAAAGTATTGTTATATCTACCTTCTCAAAACCAAAGATGAAGTTCTAGATAGATTTAAGGTCTACAAATCTGAAGCTGAGAACCAATTAGAAAGGGTTAGATTATTTTGATACATTCTCTCCTGTAGCTAGGATCACATCCATTAGAACTCTCTTGGCCTTAGCATCCATTCATGATATGCTAATCCATCAAATGGATGTAAAGACAGCATTTTTGAATGGAGATCTAGAGGAAGAACTTTATATGGACCAACCTGAAGGTTTCATTGCTAAAGGTCAAGAAAAGAAAGTCTGCAGACTAGTAAAATCCCTCTATGGCCTGAAACAAGCTCCCAAACAATGGCACAATAAATTTGACAAAGTAATTTGTGAATATGGTTTCTTGTCAAATGAGTATGACAAATGTATATACTCTAAAGGTACATGTAAAAGTTGTGTCATTTTATGCTTGTATGTAGATGACATCCTTATCCTAGGATCATCACTGGAATTGATAAATATTACAAAGAACTATTTATCTAGCCAGTTTGATATGAAAGACCTAGGAAAAGCCAACCTAATTTTAGGAATGCAAGTAACCAAAGGCAAAGAGGGTTATACTCTATCTTTAGCACATTCAATAGAAAAAATGCTAAAAAGATTTGAGTTATTTGATAAGAAACATGTCCTTACTCCTTATGACAGCAGTATTGTACTGAAAAAGAATGAAGGACCACCTTTGGAACAACATAAATATTCCCAGATGATAGGCTCCCTTATGTATATAACAAACAGGACAAGACCTGATATTGCATTTGCTATTGGGAGACTAAGCAGATATACCAGTAACCCAAATCAGTCACATTGGACTGCCTTGGATAGGGTATTTAGATATCTCAAGGGCACCCTAGATTACAAACTTCATTTTACTAGGCACCCTGATATCATAGAAGGTTATTCAGATGCAAACTGGGTAACCGACTCACATGATGTAAAATCTACTACTGGATATGTATTTACTCTAGGAGGAGCTGCGATCTCCTGGAGCTCTTGTAAACAAACTATCATAGCTAGGAGTACAATGGACTCTGAAATGATAGCTTTAGATACAACTTGTACAGAAGCTGAATGGCTTAAAAATCTTATTATGCATATACCTGTTTCTCTTAGTCCTGTTCCTGCAATTTCTATAAATTGTGATAATAAATCTGTTATTGAACTACTAAAGCATGATTCTGTGAATGCTAAGATGAACAGGCACCTGCAGCTGCGCTTCAAGTCAATAAAAAGCCTACTAGGCAAATATGTGGTTCTTGATTATATAAAGTCAGAAAAGAACCTTGCAGATCATTTGACGAAGGATCTGTCTAGGACTTTGATCCTAGAATCATCGAGGGGGATGGGGTTAAGCCCATAAGTTAGTCACCAGCAGTGGCAACCCAACCGAGTCTGACTGGAGATCCCAAGAAGCCGGTTCAATGGGTAGAAACAAGCTGAACTTAGGTGACTTTATGGAACACTGACTCGAGATTAAAGTCTCATTAAAATAAAGCCCAAGAGGCTGTACATGTGTACAATGACTCCCCATCCCTATGGTGACAGTGTTCCTGTGTGATATGGTTAGGATGAGTTTAAACTCTTAATAGGTCCAAGCTGTAATGCTAGGTTGATTCATATCACCAACCATTAAGGACTTACCTATATGAGAGGTCGTGAAGGCCGCGACTATGGGACAGGGCGATCCCAGACAACTCTCATGAATGTGGAAAGAGCGCATGGCCATTTAAAAGCGCCACCCGATAGACCAAGGACCTCTAGCGTACTATGTGTGTTATTTTCTAAATCTGATTCAAGAAGTCTGATTCAAGGCATAGTCCATCAAGCACTTCTTCAGATTAAGGCAATAGTCACTACGTGAGATTCAAGGCTGTAGTCCATCTCATCTATGCATAGTATTTTACTGCCCAGATGCTCTCTCTCTCTATTTACTTCACTCTTATCTCTGTTTCGGAACTTGAACTTTTGGGGGGGGATTGTTGGTTTTGCTTTTACTTTTCTTGCAAAAGCTCAATTCATCTTCCTTTCTTTAGTCCCACATCGGATGCACCAAAACCTTCCTATGTACATATATTATTTTCTCTCCTTTGCTCTATTAAGTTGTTGTGTGGGGAACCCCTTGGGCCACACGCGCGCGCCGCCGCCGCCGCCCGGCCCGGCTCGGCTCGGTTCGGTTCGGTTCGGTTCGGCGCTCGTAACTGGTGCGGGTACGCGCCCACATCTGCGGGCGCCGAATGCCGATCCGATTTCCTCTTCGGGTTCGGGCTGGGACCCTAAAATTCTTTTTGCTCCTCTTTATTCAGTCATTTATTTTTCTGTAACGTTAGAAAATTAATTTCTGAACGTTACAAAATGTTTTTGAACCGTTTTTGTGTCCAGGTTCGTTATTTATTCTCTTGTGTAACGTCTGAATTAATAGAGAATTAATTCTGACCGTTACACAAACAGTTTATATATACGTGCTAATTTCTTTGTAAAATCATTCCGAAAAAAAACTTCTTACTCCAAACTCTGTCAACATTTTGTTCTTCGTCCTCATCTCCAAGCTCTGGACAGAGCTAAGTCCTGGTCGTTCTCTCTAAGTCGTGTGCGGCGACGAGATACCGGTAGTGCGGGGGTTTTACCACTAGGAGCGTCGGGAACGTCTGCACACAGATCCCGAATAAACTCTTAGGGCAGTGCTTCGTGCACGACTTCTCCAGAGGCCGATAACATTGTTTAATTTTATTTTTATATTCTGAAATTTTTAAGTAAGTAAAAGACAATTTATATAACACTTTTATCAGGGTAGTAGGTCCTCTGCTGAGATTGATAGCTGTGTAATAGAAGATTAGATCATTTCTGCTATTGATGACATGTTGGGTTGACTTTTTTATAGGATTTATCGCCACTATTTACTAGAATTGAACCAATTGTCAAGGATGGGAACCCACCTTTCCATTTGTTTGTGGGCAAGTCTGCCTAGTACTAGTTGTTGAGATCTTCAAGAGAGTTTTGCTTCTCTTTGAGAAGAATTCAACAACAATGAAGCATGACATTTTTAATATAATTTTTTTTTTAGCATAAAGTCAACATCATTCTCCAGGATGCAGTAGAGGTCCTCGCCGTCGCCCATGGAGCAGAGATCTCTAGGTCTCATTTTGATCCCAGCGTCAGCCCGCTCTTCCTGCTATGTCGACTGCGCTATAGATGAACAGCTCTCTCTCTCTCTCTTATCACTTAATGAGTTAATCATCAACTTTTCTTGTGTGTTTTAGTAGTTGAAATCTGTTGTGATCTCTATATTTTTAATGTTTGATCCAGGAAATAAAAATAAAAAAAAACTTTGGTTCAGTAATTTGAGGTGCCTAATAGGTGATTAAGTATCACCCAAATATTGATCTCTTTGCAAGAAGTTTTTCTAATTGATAGAAGTTTCATCTTTTATTTGGTAGAGATAAAATCTATTAATAGATATTGGAATGTACCTCTTAATTATTTAGGTCAGTATAAGTCAGGCACAATACAATATATATATATATATATATATATATATATATATATATATATATATATATATATATATATATATACTCTTATAATGCGGTTTAAAAACAGCTAAAAAATGAACCGTCCAAACCGACGCATGTACCTCCTCACATACTTAAAAATAAAATTTTAAATCATTCCAACTACCATAACATGTAATAAATTCTAAAATATATTCAATATTTAAATATTCAAATTACATTTAAACTAAAAATAAAATTTTAAACCATTCCAACTACCATAACATATAATAAATTCAAAAATATATTCAATATTCAAATATTCAAATTATATCTAAACTAAGTACATGATACTATCTAATTAAATACATATCCAAAATTCTATATATATATATATATATATATATATATATATATATATATATATATAACATTAAAATTATATTTAAACTAAATACATGGAACTATCTAACTAAATATATATCCAAAATTTTAAAAACATACCAATAATAAATCATAATTAAAATAGATTATATTCAATATTTAAATATTTATATTATATTCAAAACTAAGTACATGATATTATCTAATTAAATGCATATCCAAATTTCTAAATATATATTTATAACATTCAAGTTATATTTAAACTAAATACATAGTATTATATAATCAAATACATATCCAAAATTTTAAAAACATATGAATAATAAATCATAATTACAATATATTAAAAAAATATTTAGAATATTTTAATATCAAAGGTTTTTTTTTAATACACGCAGGCACGTAAAGGTAGCTAGTATATATATATATATATATATATATATATATATATATATATATATATATTCTCACCTTCCTGTACGTATATCAACAGCCAGCAGCAGTAATGGAGGAGATCATCATGGAGTACGAATGCCTCTTTCACCACAACACGGTTGGGAACCTCAGAGCCTTCTCTACTCTTATAATGCGGCTTGAAAACGGCTCATGAGCCGACCAAATTGTATGTATATCTTCCAAAAAAAAAAAAAAAAAAATTCTTCCAACTGACGCATGTACCTCCTCACATACTTAAAAATAAAATTTTAAATCATTCCAACTACCATAACATATAATAAATCCAAAAATATATTCAATATTTAAATTATATTTAAACTAAGAACATGATACTATACAATCAAATACATATCAAAAATTCAAAAAATAAATATTTATAACGTTCAAATTATATTTAAACTAAGTGCATGGTATTATCTAACTAAATACATATCCAAAATTTTATAAATATGCCAATAATAAATCATAATTAAAAATATATTATATTTAATATTTAAATATTCAAATTATATTTAAACTAAGTTTATGATACTATCTAACTAAATACATATCCAAAATTCTAAAAATTTATTTATAACATTCAAATTATATTATACATGGTATTATCTAATTAAATACATATCCAAAATTTTAAAAACATACCAATAATAAATCATAATTACAATATATTCAAAACAATATTTAGAATATTTTAATATCAAAGATTTTTTTTTGTACATGCAACGAAGCATGAAGGTAACTAGTATATATATATATATATATATATATGATGACCTTCATGTACATATATTATCTATCAGAGAGCCTTCCACAATATATCAACAAGAAGCAGCAATGGAGGAGATCATCTTGGAGTACAAAGGCCTCTTTCACCACAACACGTTTGTGAACCTCAGAGCCTTCTCGCTCCTCAAGGGAGAATCCTCCACTACTCAATTTCGTCCGAAAGATGTCGACGGAGACCGAGCCTACGTGACGTTCGTCTGGGTGCGACCTCAACAGGGAACCGAGAAGATGAGAGGTAAACGGGTTGTAAGAAATTCGCGGTTCGGATATCTCAATTCAGTACTTAAGTTTAGAGAGTCAATAAGGAACCTTTTTTTTATGAGGACTTCTATAGCAAACCCCTTACCCCCCAAATTCTTATATTCCCCCAAATTTCAATAGGAGAATTGTTAGGGTTTCGTTGCACCGACGAATTTATCAACCATGGCTCGTGAATAGTAAGCTTCTCTTCTTCGTAGATCTGTCCCTGTCATTGTAGATTTCGCTGATATCTAGGGTATGGATCCTTTTGCTTATTTATAGGGTTCGTTCTTTACTCGATTTCTCTATTCTGTGATTGACTAGAGTATTTGGGGATCCGGAACTTGTGCGAGTTTCTTACTTTGTTTCGAATGATCACGACGCGCTAAATTTGATCGACTTTGTGCTAGCTACCATTGTTTTTACAGGCTTTTGTTGTTAGATAATCGAACAAATTGTTACTCGCAAATGCTTACGAAATACTGATACTGAAAAAGTTTCTTTTTGGGTTTTGATTGACGTAAACTAATAGTCCTCCATCAGTTATGCAATATCCTTGTACTATTGGGGAAGTTTGTATGTGCTAAAAGATAGAAAGAAACCCCTCTTATACTAGAGTTACTCTCTGTTGTCTTTACTGAAGAGACGTGATCTTTCCCAAGGCATTGTGCTCAAAGTCAACTGCTTACACTTTTTTGTCACCCCTTGCCACTTGCCAACTTGCCAACTAATACTAGAGTTACTCTCTGTTGTAACATGTTACTAGATTGAACTTGAGCTACTTTCTTGGCATTAAACACCTGTGGTGTGCATTATCTTCATGTTGGTTTCACATCAGTATGACCTCCTAGTGTTGGTTTTTCTATCTACCATTGGCCTTTTTTTTTTTGATAAATGCAGGCATCCACTATCTAGTTCTTTTTATCCTCTTTTATAGGTTATACAATGTTTGATTATCGGAATGGTTTAATAATTTAGTAATGGATAAAACTGGTACCCAGGTTTGCTAAAATTGTATACTTCATACTGGTCTAGCTCTTAGAAGGATGGTTAATTGATTATCCTCTTCAATAGCTTATAAGAAGTTTGATTATCTGAATTGTTAACTAATTTAGTAATGAATAAAACCGGTACCCAGGTTTGTTAAATTTCTTCTCCTTCGTACTAGTCTATGTTGTTACCAACCGGAAAAAGAAGCTTTCGATTTTGGTTGGGTTCTTGACATTCTAGATAGATGGGTGGTGGGCAGGACGGCCCAGTTGGAGTGTTTAGGTTCCAGATTCGGCCTTTATGGAATAGAAAGAGCAAGATACACAGAACTATATATATATATATAATATTATATATATATATAATTTTTTTTTTTCCCTAACCACCCCCCCCCCCCCCCCCCCCCCCCCCCCTTTTCCCCCCTTCCCCCCCTCCCTAACCTACACTAACTACCAGGATAACCACCCGGCCCCCACAACCCCCCAGGCCCCTAACGCGGGGTTTGAATCCCGCCCTACCCACCCAATGTACCATGAACTCACCACTAGGCCATATATATATATATATATATATATATATATATAGAGAGAGAGAGAGAGAGAGAGAGAGAGAGAGTATCATAAATGAAATTGTTCGAGGTGAGAAACTGAAAGAGTATTGGCAGCAAAGGGAAGTGGATAAGATGGTGGGGGTTGTTTTGAAATTCAGCTAATTTGACCGAATATTTTAATGTAGTTAACATCTAAATACTAAATAGTGGCATCTGAGTTGAGTGCATAATGGTAGGCCGCCCGGAGAACCCTAAGGACACGAAAGCATTCTTATTGTGATAACATTTCCTTTCATGCATCTTTCTGTTTTTGATGTGGTTATTACCCCAAGTCCCCTACCACCACACAGACATGCGAGTGCACGCACGGCACAGATCCTTTTTTCGAAGGAAATCCCTTTTCTTTCGTTTTGGTAAATTATTCAGATCTAAAAGTTCAAACTCGGGTGAGATTTAACTGGTTGTCAAGTCTTATTATTGTCTATGGTTTTGCAACGGTAAATGTGATTTCCTACTTGCCAGTTTTAGGCAGGTGGTCGAACAGAGATTTTAGAGATTCGATTGATGTTTTTTTGCCCATCTATCTTTAACGTGTGCAACGTTATATAACTTACATTAAGTGGTTTTATTGTGCACTCGATCCATGCCTGGTTTACTAAGCTAATTAATCAGAATTATGTGGAGTGCCATTTGAACTTTTTTGATTGGGCACCTGATTAATCAAATCGAATGGCCAATTACTCATCTGAGTTGCATCTTGATCCCCCTTTTTTCTTTGGGTGGGTGGATGGGTGGGGGGGGGGGGGGGGGAGGGTACGCTTATGTGGGCATAATGGTTAAAATTAGATTTCCTCTTGGTGGTTGGACATCTATGCTAAGTTAATAGTGTTATAATGCATTTCTTGGTATAAATGTAGAAGATGTCCTCAGTACACATCATGGTGCTTGACCGACCCTCGAATTGAACCAATTGTCAAGGATGGGAACCCACCTTTCCATTTGTTTGTGGGCAAGTCTGCCTAGTACTAGTTGTTGAGATCTTCAAGAGAGTTTTGCTTCTCTTTGAGAAGAATTCAACAACAATGAAGCAT